>JAAMXV010000444.1:0-15123 GCA_019693495.1 Axilococcus clingmanii
CCTCCCTCAAATTCATTTGTGGCCGATTTGTCTTCAGGATTTTTAGCATACTCTTCTCTTGCTGTTGTTTCTATGGTGGGAAAGCTAGCAACTGACTGAGCTGTTCCAGGTCCTTGCTCCCGTCACAGACTGCATCGACATTGGCCAATTTGCCAGCCACTCTTTTATTATAAATACACGCATTCTATATCACAATGATCTTTGTAGTTAAGTTATTATATATACATTCATATACATTATAAGAATTGATCTAACAAATTGAATTGGTTCC
This sequence comes from Axilococcus clingmanii, assembly GCA_019693495.1. NCBI lineage: Eukaryota > Viridiplantae > Chlorophyta > Chlorophyceae > Chlamydomonadales > Chlorococcaceae > Axilococcus > Axilococcus clingmanii. Next base: position 272 of record JAAMXV010000444.1, read on the forward strand.
AATATTTTGTCCTTCTATAAGGTCTTCAACAGCCGACCTACCAGCAAAAGCTATTGTTACAGCAATGCTGGCGATCACCAATCCTGCCAGAATGGCTACCACATAGAAAGTCTTACCAGTGCGTTTCACTATTCTACTGACCCAGTATACTCCTATGGCTCCAAAGACACATGAGATACTGCCATATATGCCAGCATACTGCCAGTTAATCGTACCGTAAATAGCATAAGCAATCACAGCATTGCTGGATGAAATCAGAACTATGACATTTGAGGTGGCTGAGGACACTTGAGGGGTGCACCCCAGATGCAATAAAGTTGGGACTATTACCAAACCACCACCCAACCCAAACATTCCGCCTACAACTCCTGCCAAGACAGAGAACAGTGCCAACCCCCACCCCTTCTTAAGCGTATCAATCTGAAAGGATGGCACTGTGGCCTGCTGTATGGTAGGCTTTATTACCCGCCTTGTCAGTAAAAGTGATACAATACCTAGTGCTAATCCTCCTTGAATGCCCAGAAGCAGCCAAAACTCCCACGTACAAGGAAGTAAAGATCTTCCAGCTTGGAAACCCAACATTGAAAACCACACCGCGACGAGGATCATAACCTTCAACCAAGGGATCATGACACGCTCTTCTTCTTCTTTTGCTGATGATGAGTTTATTTCCATATTCATGGTTGTAGATGTATCATTTTCTGGTGACAGCTCCTTTGAGTGGTTTTGAGACTTGTAGAGCTTGTAGGCTTTCAATGAAGTGCTGACCGCAACGTACACAAGGATTACAATGAGCACAAAGGTGAGTATCCACGTGGGCAGAAATATGTTGAGCATGACACCCAGGCTAGTTCCAAACAATATAGCAGGAGTAATGAGAAGTGATGCATCATAGTGTATCAGAGTCTTTTGAGAGAACACAAAGAGGACAGATCCGATACTTCCAGTCATGATGACAAACTGACTCAGCGCAGTAGCCGCTTTGAGACTGAATCCAAGCAGTGCAATAGAGAGGGGCACATAAAATGAGCCGCCACCAATACCAGCAGATGCAGACAATGCTGATACCAAACCAAACAGAGCCATGGCAACGCCACTTTCCACAGTAAAAATGAACGGGGTCTCCTCCGATCCCATTGTTGACCCTGGTATGAACTCCCTTCAAGCTACGAAATAATCATCACGTATATCCCATCCATTCGCACCCTACTCTGTTTCGTGTGGTTCACGTTTCAAAGGAAAGGAATGTTCTCTCTAGATTCGAATAGTCCCGTCTCTCCTGGACCGCTCGGAAAACTGCAATGGATGCAGCCAATCAGGTATTGGATAGACAAGTGAAGACCTCTATCTACTCATACTGTTCTTTTGTATCGAATACTAGTCAATAAAGGGACATATTCCGAAACTAATCCACCACATCATTCACAACGGCCGTCATAAGCGATCCGAGAGAGAAAATTCGATCAATCCTCCAAGACGCTTCAATTATGAGCCTCTTAGTGTCAAACGTCAATTCCTACAGTGCATCTCTGCAGATCAGAAAGATGCGTGGCTTTGTCGACCTCAAAATGCCAGCCAGACGTTTCCGGCACTGTCGCCACAAATGTCTCGTTGTCAGTGGGGCGCCCACTAAAGGTAATCTGCGTTTTGATAAAAGATCCTTATCCTTATAGAACTGCCAACTCATGGACACATCGGTGACAGATAACGTTGGCTATAAGGCACCCTCTAGGGAAGGTGCAGCACTGAGAGCCGAGGCCGAGTCTCCTTTCCGTGTGTTTAGAATAGTTATTTTTGGATTTGCCATAGTCTCAGCTGGCATAGCCACTCTCTTCACAATACCTTCCATCATTGGAAGCATTGGTGGAGCTCCAAATGCGAAATCATTGGCAGAAGTGGGAATGGACATGGGCATCAATGTGGGAGCCGTGGCTCTATTCACGTTCCTGTATAGAAGGGATTCTGCGGCTAGGGAAAAGCAAATTGACCGCCTGGTACGGGAAGACGAGCTAGGAGCATGCCAACTGGAACTAGCAAATAAAAGGGTTTTGAGGTTGGCTCAACTTCGGAGCTTCAGTAGAGCAGTGATACTTGCTGGAAGTGCAGATCAAGTTAGGGCAGCTTTAGCGGCAGCAGAGCCGTTTAAAGCAGACCTGGTAGAGAGGGGAGTCCTAGTGATTCCACTACCAATGTATGGAGGTACCAGAGAAGACATAGATTTGATACAACAGCTGTCGCCAGATGATTTAAAATGGAAGGCATGCCCCATTCGTACAGACCAGTGGAAGAAATGGTTTGATACGCAGGCGAACGCAGCAGGTAAAGTAACAGCTCATGGCTTGTATGTAGGTTTGAGACTGGATGGAAGAGTACGAGCATCAGGAACAGGCATACCACCATGGGGAGCATTTGTTGCACAATTGCCAAAGAGTGAAGGCATCTTCTCTGGTTTCTTAGATGGAATGGATGGCAGAGTGGGTGGGTAAGCACCCCCCCCCAAAAAAAAGAAACCTCCTTACTATTTATTCTCATAATAGAAATGAAACACCTGCTTTAATAGTAGCTTACTAGGTCTTGCTTTCGTGTGATGAAATGCAATTGTCGCCAAGTGTCTTTTGACTGTGGTTCTAGTGTACCCTTCACGATCTGCTGGGACGCCTCTGCTGGCCCTCTCAGTCATTTCTTTATTTAATAATTGATAATTGCCATCATAGCAACCTATACAACACGCAAGCGCTATGCATACACTCACATCTTCACCTGTTTTACAAGCTATCAGCACTGTCCTCTTACCTTGGAGATGCTCAGAAAGAAATGTCAGCGCAGCGGGGAGTCTCTGTGTCAATGAACACCTGTCCTTTCTTTCTGTAGCCACAGGTAGCCATAAATATGGGCACTCTACATTCGCTACATCCATTGCACTCATATTTAGTATAGCATCCACAAACTGCATGGCTGACGGGTGTGTGGCTGAGGAATAGTCTCCAAGCACCATGCCTGTCTTCCCCAAAATAGAATATTTGGGTCCTCCGGTAACAACTGACGTTTGCACTATGCCCTGGATTGCATCATCTAACCCAGAGGCACCTGCTATTAACAGTGTGTCAAGGTTGTCCCACATGAGTGAAGGCGTCAACCCCCGAGCCCAGCTTTCTTGATCGTCAGCAGCACCAGGCACATACTCGAATGCCCTCCCATGAAACACAGCCCGACATCGGGCATCAGGAAGAGCAGCTGAAATGAGTATCAATAGAGTGTATGTATCTTGCAGAGACTTTATTATTTCAATCTCCCCATCCAACTCATCCCCTTGTGCAATCCATGTACATCGCAATGGCTTTTCTACCACTTTGCTGAGAGGTTGGAGGTCAGTGCCCAGGCTTTCCAAGTCGTTCACCCAGCCGTCGAGTCTGAGGCTGATCTGGTGCTTTTCGTTTTCCGATACCCATGGTGGTAGGTGCAATTCTAAAGTCTTGAACAAAACCTTGTTGAGAACTGCTGCCCAGATCGGAATGGTTCTTGACATGGAGTCTGGAAATCGTTTGCCTCGTCGTGTCGCGTCTACTATTAAAACCCCTTGATTTAAGGCTGCAGCCATTGCTACATGTAAGTTGAGTCTAGTAGTGCTAAATGACCAATTTCCTACGTGTCCATCAGTTGACTTGAAATAGCACTCGTTCGATGGATTACGTGTGTACCACCGGCCGCACCGAATGTTGGCAAAGAGCTGGAACGCACACAATGACTGTGCGACGGTCGTCACAAAAGCAGCATCTTTTGCAATGGATAATATATTGTTGTATGAAGAATGCTCTAATTTCTTTACTTCTCTGAGTACAGAGGTAAGAGAGGGTTGATAGTTGCATATATGAAGAGTTGTCCCATCTGGAAGTGCACAATCCATGTTGTTGAGAATACAGAAATGTTGGATAGGGTCGACTTTACTGAGGCACTATGAGAAGATTTTCCCTAGTAGACCATGACGGCGAATATAATATATCCGCACAGTAACAGAGTGCGGAATTGAGTGTCAGCATACTTGCCTGTCTACCAACCACGGCGCATTGGTGAAAGTGAAAGGCCAGCGGGCTGTGTACTTTCAGATAGGGTTTGGCGTCAGATGGCTTGCTTACGCCCCTAATCTACCTTGATTGGGGATTAAACCGTGAGATATTGTTGAAGGGTTTGCCACCTCACTTGATCAAGTGCAGCTCAGAATGTTGAAAGTCAATCAAGTTTTGAGGCGATCTCTCAACATTTTTCGAGAGTCGATTCCTCAGAAAATGAGTATGAGCTCATCTGTTGCTTTACCGAGGATGGCGCATACCACGTTACCCCTCAGAACGGGCAGACCACGGTGAGTTATGACCATGTGCAAGTCACCGACTTCTGGACTGTCTTCGCAAGCACTCTTTGCTGTGGGCCATCCACCTTTTCCCATTTTCGAATATTAAATGACAGAGCATACTATCTGTTGTACAGGCTCGTGATTCTAGGAACTGGCTGGGGAGGAGCTCGTTTAGCCCGCGATATTGATCCTCAGCTGTACGACATCACCGTCATCTCCCCTCGAAACCACATGGTCTTTACACCATTGCTGGCATCTACCTGTGTCGGCACCATAGAAACGCGTTCCGTGACTGTTGCCATCCAAGATATCCAACCTGCTCTTCGAGCCCCTCAGAACTTCTTCTTTGCTGCCAATGCCACGTCAGTAGACATAGATTCCAAGACCGTGGAATGCAAAACAGAGGATGGCCTCAGTTTCTATGTGGAGTACGATCTCTTAGCAGTGAGCACTGGCTCCCAGGGTAGCACATTTGGTATTAAAGGCGTGGAGGAGCACACTTTTCCATTGAGAGACGCTAGTCATAGTCAAGCAATTAGGAGTCAGCTCATTAAGAATTGGTTGTTGGCAAACATTCCGGGAAGGGACCCAGCGGAGAGAGATAGGCTCCTTCACATAATTGTGGTGGGTGGTGGTCCAACAGGCGTTGAGTTTGCAGGTGAATTAGCTGCGTTTGTCAACAGAGATGCAAGATCAATTGATGCTGACAGAGCGAGGGATACTAGGATCACATTGATAGAGGCAAATGAGCTCCTTGGTAGCTTTGACTCTAGATTGAGGGAGTATGCAGCTAGAAAGCTGGTGAACGCAGGTGTCCATCTGATGAGAGGGGTTGTAAAAGAAGTAAAGGCGGGAGAGTTAGAGCTGCATGGAGCTACTAAGATTAAATTTGGACTTTGTGTGTGGTCGACTGGGGTTGGGCCGACTGAATTTACGTTGAGCCTGCCTTTTGCAAAAACGAGCAAAGGCAGACTTGCTGTTGATGAGTGTTTGCGGGTAATTGCACCTCCCGAAGAAACGGTAGCGTCGCCAAAGGGCGGCGGCTCAGGTGGCACACTGGGAGAGAAACATGAAGAGCCAAAACACATGGCTGACATTAGCATTGCATCAGCAGGCACCACAGAGCATATTCCAGGCAGTCTAGGAGGCAGAGTCATTGAGAATGTGTATGCGCTGGGTGATTGTTGTGCAAATGAACAGAATCCGTTGCCAGCCTTGGCTCAGGTCGCAGAACAACAAGGCAAATATTTGGCCAAGGAGCTCAATATGAAGGCACGGAAGCAAAAGCCAAGGCCCGGAGGGTCTGAGGAGTGTTTGACAGGACCCTTTCTGTACAAATCACTCGGATCAATGGCCTCGGTTGGCGGAACAAGTGCCGTCATAGAGCTCCACAAAGGACAGAAAGCGTCATATAGTTGGGCTGGTTTCACCTCTTGGCTTGCTTGGAGATCTGCATATTTGACGAGGCTGGGCACATGGAAGGCACGTCTCTTCGTCATGACAAATTGGACGATGACACTCATCTTTGGAAGAGACGTCTCCAGGTGGTGAAAGATGTCGTGTTCTTACATTTGGGGTATTATTTTCGTCCCTTAAGAAGAAGAAGGCATCTTCCCTATCTAACCGCTGCCAGCTTCTTCTAAACTGGTCCAGTTGACGTGAAGGAAGCAGGATTCTGAGACATATGGAATCTCAACATAGTAGCCCCTGCAGCACACAATGGTGTTGGAAAGGAGAAGTGTAAGCACAAACACTGTATAAAGATGGAACATATACATATCATTCTGAAACACAGATAGATACGCTTGATTCCATAGTAAAATCATCACAGTCCCATGTTTAATGTGCTGTTGGCTACAAAAAAGGGCCCACTCTAGCACTGACAGCCAGAATCGGTGAGTACAGAGCCCCGACGCTATATAAAACCTACCTAAGAGTCCAGAAGACACAGTACAATATGGCGGGTATTGTCAAAAACCATTTCCATACGTCCCACGCGATGTAGAGCCAGCTTGTCTCCATCTGTGCTGTAAAGCAGTAATAGTTTAAGATTTGAAAGCCCATGACTAAAAGGTCCAACTGCACCGACTGCATGGCATTGTACCTCACAAAATGATGAATCCTTCTATTTTTGACAATACCTAGGAAAATGGCAAAGAAAATTATGAGTGGAGTAAAATGATTTCCTTGGTAAATATCTAGCAATGTCAAGGGACATATGTGGTACAGCGGCAAAAAACTCTTGAACATGGAGTAGACGGTGGCAGTGCCCTGGTACATGGCATCGATCCATGGGATGACATATAGAAATGCAGAGACGCATCTCCAAAATATGGAAGGAGGCGCTTGATTGATTTCCAAATCCTGGTCTTTCTTGCCAAATTCAGAACCTGCCTCCACTTCGAGCGTAGGCTTGTTGGTGGGACTCAGATGATGCTGCTTTTTATGTGTCGCTACCGTTGGTCTCCCCGCAACTGTTGTCCGAAAGATTGGCACCGGACCTGCAATTACAGTAAGTTTTTTCATTAGCACCTGTAAAAATTATACACCTCAAGAACTCTCTAATGGGAAATGAACGTACCGAGGCTAGCTGTTGCAAGTGGCATGCGGTGATGTGATGTACACATCGTTACCGATGCTTTGGGGGGCATACATTTTAATGCAGCCATAATAAATCTCCTTTATATCAGATAAGCACGCCGATAACACTTGCGAGGATGGGTTATATCTGGATATCTGACCTGATGATGTAGGCACTGCGGAGAAATGGGGAGGTCGAGGAAAATAAACTTTTTATACTAGTACTTAACAAGCATGCATTTGGTAAGATGATGTAATGCAGTCCCAGATATCATCCATCAAGCCCCAATCGAGATTGCAAGGAATCCGATCGATAACCGGAAATTTGAATCTGAACTAATGTCGGACAATTCTGTTTCTCTTCAATTTCAAATATTTAGATATATGGACGACTAAAAGTGTCATGACGACAACAGCCGTAAATTTCCCAGCCCGAGTGGTTGAACTACTTCAAGATGATCTGGCAACAAAGCAAAGTCAGTGGGCTGAGTGTGATGATGATGCTCTTTTGAAGCATATTAAATCTTATAGAGAAGCTTTGACTATAGTTTCAAAGCAAATGTCCGAATTGGGTGAGTGACAGAAAGAGGACCTTTCTCGGTTTCGTATGGACTCCCTAACCTGGAAATACCTCATGTCTGGTACTCCAGGTATCCCTGTTAATCTAGACGATGAACAGGCAAATGGCCCTTCTGATCCTCAAGCCCCTGAAGATCCCCTTGGAGTAGAAGGAGTCGACTGGCGTTTGGGCACCATAGAAGATGTCAACCCTGTGGAGTGGCAAGTTCCTCCTCAATGCATTCCGATACATACTAATGTCACCACTTATGATTGGACACATCTAATTTCTGCCACGCAATTTGATGTTGTCATGATGGATCCTCCATGGCAGCTGGCAACAGCTAATCCTACACGTGGAGTTGCATTGGGTTATTCTCAGCTCACTGACAAAGACATCCATAACCTCCCAATCCCGAAACTTCAAAAGGATGGGTTGCTATTTATTTGGGTAATAAATGCCAAATATCAGTTTACATTAGATTTATTTGAGAGATGGGGTTATGATCTGGTTGATGAAGTCGTCTGGGTAAAAATGACTGTGAATCGTAGGATGGCAAAAAGCCATGGTTTTTATCTTCAACATGCGAAAGAAGTATGCTTGGTAGCTAGAAAGGGAAGAGGGCCGCCTGGCTTAAAAGGTGGAGTAGGGAGCGACATTATATACAGTGAAAGACGGGGCCAGTCTCAAAAGCCAGAGGAGATATATCATTTGATTGAGCAATTGGTTCCCGATGGAAGGTATTTGGAGATATTTGGAAGAAAGAATAATCTGAGAAACTATTGGGTCACTGTAGGCAATGAGGTAACAGGACAGGGGTTGCCTATAGACGACCAAGCCAGAGTAGAGGATGGTCAGCGGCCTGCAGGAGCCGTGTATGGAGCTGGAGGGAGATGATACATACAAATGTAACTGCATTTCGGTCTACTGATCAACAAGTGCTGGAGCAGCCGCTGCTAAAGGTACAACACATATGCTCGTTCTGTATCTACTAGTACTTTCCCCTTCTTCATCTTTTGATGATGTCAACAGAGTGCTGTATGCTATATAAATAACATTCTTTCTTTTCTGGTCGACGATTCTTCGAATCCTCAGTGTCTTGTTCTGCAGGAAATTCAATGTCTTTCTCTCTGCATAGACTTCCTTTCCATCCGTACCTCCAACATCTGCTCCTACCTGGATCGTGGCCACTCCCGTACATGTAAGAGAGGCTTGCGATGGATCCGAGAAGGGGTGTTTAGAAAGCTTTTCACCTAGACTCCTTGAATAGTTTGTGATATAAATACTTGCGCCGTCGACATCTTGGTCATCAAGAGCTTCCACTTGAATTGTATCTTTCAAAATGAAACCACTTGTGCTGAAAGAGGCTACCGGATTGAGAGCATGTAGAGGCACTGTCATGGCACATTTTTTGCGCGAGATTGTGCCGTTGCAAGATAAATAAGCAATCGACCTCATGAGATGGATCTTATCTTGCTTAAAATTGTTGAAGGTAGATGCAATTTGTCATATTATATGATATGATTTTACATCGTCACATCAGAAGCCACTCTTCTATATCTAGGTGCTGCCCGCTTTGGGGTAGGAGTCAATGACAGTATGCACCAAATCAGGTGACAAGTGTGCTTCTATCATTCTAACTATATTCGATCACTGCATCTCAGTCAAAGTATCAGAACTAAAGACACGATCTCAATATATTGGCGAGCTAGACTATTCCGCCAAATGCTGAAAAAAAGTTCATAATTTCATCACATTTACCAGCATGTATCATCCTCTCTGATCGAGACATTCTCATTCGCTCCTCCAATAACTTTTGGTTGTCTATTTTCAAATTTAATTGCCTATGTGTCGAAACGACATCTCTCCTTGTTAGTAGTGACGGATTTTGTAATGTAAAGACGAGACAGAGAGAGAATCAGTTGCATGACCGCTCGTAGTTACCACATTTAATGAGGTCTCTAAGGGATCTACTATGTCATTTGGACCTAATGAATAGTTGGTTAAAGATTAGACTGACTTGCGTATGAATACCTGAAAGTGGATGTCGTCTGCAGATCAGCCGGCCACCGCAGTATCGGACAAAGTTCTCAACGTTAATTTAGGCGTATTGGGTCATGTTGATAGTGGTAAAACCAGTCTTGGTACGAGTTTTTTCACTCTAGTAGCCCTAGAAGCGCTCTGACATATATATACCAGTCGTGCAGTCGGTGAACTTTCAACTGTTCTCTCCACAGCAGCATTGGACAAGCATCCTCAAAGTAAACAACGTGGCATTACCCTCGATTTAGGGTTTTCGTCTTTTCAGACTGCAGCACCAGATCCATTAAAGCTCCTCGGTCATGACAGAGTACAATACACCTTGGTAGATTGCCCCGGACACGCCTCACTCATTAGGACAGTCATTGGCGGGGCCTCCATTATCAATTCGTTACTATTGGTTATAGATGTCACCAAGGGTATACAGAGCCAAACAGCTGAGTGCATAGTCATTGCTGAGGTGTGTGTTCAAGGCCCTATGGTTGTTGTTTTGAACAAAGTAGACCTGCTACCGCCAGAGAAGAAGGACAGGTACATCAGAAAGGCCGAAAAAAGGGTAACAGAGGCCTTATCAATCACAAAATTTTCTGGCTGCCCTGTTGTTGCAGTATCTTCCAAGACATCCGAAGGTCTTGATATTCTAGTGCAGACACTCAACTCGCATTGTTCCTGTCAAAAGCACGATGACAGCCTCCCATTTCTATGTGTCATTGATCACTGCTTCGCCGTCAAAGGGCAAGGGACGGTACTCACTGGAACCGTTGCGCAAGGCTCCGCAAAGGTGGGTGATGCGATAGAACTTCCAGAGCTTGGGCAGACTAGAAAAATAAAATCTATGCAAGCTTTTAAAAGAGCAGTCACCTCCTGCTCCCAGGGTGACAGGGTGGGCCTCTGTGTTCCACAGTTTGATGCTCAGCTGATGGAGAGAGGACTGGCAGCTGCCCCCAATACAATTCCGACTTTTACTGCAGGTGTAGCGAGGATTGAAAAAATACGGTTCTATGGAGGGGAGGTCCACTCTAAGAGTAGAATGCACATCATCCTTGGTCACACGACTGTCATGGCTGAGTTGACATTTTTACTCCAGGAAAAGAACAGTTCAACGGAATACGAATATCTGGATGTATTGCAAAATTATTGTGAGGTATATTTGATGTTTGCATCGCCAGTGACTGCTCCGCCACAAGCGCTTCTGTTGGCTGCCAAACTAGATGCTGACATAGCGGCAACTTCCGCATGCCGACTGGCATTTCATGGCAGGTTGACACAGACCTTTGGCTCTTTCGAAGAAGGATTGGAGACTATGAAGATCTTTAAAATTAAGAAGAAAGAAGGATTCATTGAAAGAGTTGAAGGAGGTGGACGTACAGCCATCTGTCGTGGAATGTTTTCAAAAAATAGTGACATGTCGCCATTCATTGGAATGAGGATTAGTGTGGAGAGAACTCATGTCAAGGGAACAATACTTAGTGCGTTTGGGAAATCTGGGAAATTCAGAGTCGAATTTGAGCACAATGTAGAGGCAGGGAATATAATTTATTTACATTTCAAGCGCTATACTTCTGAAAAACACCACATTTCTCAGTAATAAATACTGTTAAATACTGCTGCTTGAACATGAAGAATGACTGCTAAGACCCCGTTTCCGATTGTTATTGCGGCTAAAAGAACCCTTAACGAGGGCTTTTGGACTGTTTGAAGATAATTGAGGGCAAGTGTTCCTCCTACGGCGCCTAAAAGGGCAAGTCCTGCTTGTTCTCGCTTTCCTGCTCCCCTTAACCCCACTCTAAGTTTGTGTAAATCATCTCTCAGTTCTTCCATGTGTTTACTGACTATGGCTGCAACATGGGAGTCTAATAGAGAGGCATCTAAGGAACCACCAAAAGTTTCAGTGTTTTGACTCAACTGCTCGCTCAACAAAGTCAAATTTCTCTGCAATACTTCCAGCACCCTTGTTTGCAGTCGCTGTTGTAATTTGGTCCCCTTAATCTCTTGAACCAGCCAGTCATAAACAGCGGACCCAGCTTTTGCTTTACCCGTCCTTATGCTGAGTGGCATATCTTGCAAATCTTCCACCACATCTGCTGAAGGAATTGCAGCAGCAGGAAGAACCTGCTGGTGATCCTTGGAGACTGTCTGATTACCGGGAGGCAAGGCAGCGTCTGGATTTTCGTTTGGAAGTGCCTCCTCTATAATTGTTGGCCCATCTGTTGGATGAGCAGCAGTAGGTGTTGAATTCTGCACGACACTCTCCATCGCTTCCTCTGCTTTTCCTATTTGCTGTTCAGGCTTATTGTCTGTCTCAGTGGAATCACCTGCTTTCTCGAACTTTTCTCCTTCTAGTTCTTCATCTAAACGTGGGGAATCATTTTTGATCATGTCAGGACCATCTAGCCGTATTTCTTCTGTTGCCAACTGGTCTTCCAGCTCTTCTGCAGCGCTCTTGCCAAACACTGAAATCCCATTCAAAGCACACACTGGTTCACTTCCATGCTGAGTGCGGAACCTCAGCAACAGGTATCCAGCCCAGCGTGGGGGTTCCACAAGAAATGATTGTGTACCCTTGGCATTCTCCGCCTTGAATATTCCTACAAGCTTCCACTGTGTGGAATTAGACCATTTATATGGATCGGTGCCTTCTACTCGAGGGTGAGTTTGCCTACCAAATACTTCAAAATCTTTAACTCTGGAAGAATACAATTCGTGCTGTGCTAATTCAATTTTGAAAACTTTAGTTACTTCACTCAGTTCTATTATGACCCACTTGTCAGCTTTGCATTCATTTTTTAAGAAAGTATCAGAATCATCATCCAGCAGAGCCCCAACCTTTTTAGCTTCTTTGTTGAATGCAATGACTTTGGCACCGTCTCGCTCCAGCGCAAAGTCACGCTCCAAGCTTCTATTATAAAGTTCCTCAGATGCATCTTGGTGAGATGTAGTCGTAGTAGTAGCCGGGGTGTACTGTTCCTGATGTGATCTTGATTCCTCAAAGGAAAGCATGGTTGCCCAGGAATTGGCATCCATACCACATACATTGCCGAGAGCGAAGGCTAGGTAGACTTCTCGAGAGGTGGTAGCGTGATCTGTCAGATTTTTGCTGCCCCTCGCGTCACAGCACATCTGAAGGCAGATGCAGGCCATACATACAACTGTAATGTGTCTCATACTTCTCTTTTGCAATTCTACTTTACCGATTCCGCGACATTACAAGTAGATTCTTCCATAATCACACTAGTGTGCTACAAATGCTTCATAAAATGCGATGGGTGTATTACAAAAATGTATGAATCCAATTTTAAAGATCTTAACTCGCACTATAGCAGTCAAATGTATCTGCATGGGTCAAAGTATGGGGTGTTTTGCCACCACTACGCCGCCTTTGGTTCTGAGTTCTGCAAAGAAGATGGCCCTAATCTATTCAGCGGAGGAGACAGGATTAAATATTTAGGTTGTAAACAATTGTATTTTGACTTTAAGGACAGCTGATCATGCTAGTTTCTATTTATTACTCCTGTAGAGTAGTGGTCTACTCGCCATGTTTGTTGCTTTGATCTCTCTCCTTAAACGGACCTGGTGACTGTTTGTGCATAAATTATTATTCCTCTTCATTGAAACGATCATGCCTGCTCAATGAAATGCTGCCTTACTTTACTTCATCATGATTAACAAGTTGGATTGAGACGGCTGCTTCTCTTTGCCTAACTGAAATTTTCAAATACTGCATTTCATCCGAGATGCGCCTTTCAATATTGATGGTGTCGGACTTTTTCTATCCAAACACAGGCGGCGTTGAGAATCATATTTATCAATTATCCCAATGCTTGATGTCTCGGGGGCACAGAGTGACCATCCTCACTCATGCTTACACAGAGCATTGTGGAGTGACCCACTTGACAGGTGGACTCAAGGTGTACTATGCGCGGCGCCAAGCCATTTATCAAAGCACTACTTTGCCAACATTCTTTGGAGCATTCCCACTGTTGTATAATATCTTGATTAAAGAGAAAGTTAACATACTGCATGCCCATCAAGCCTTCTCAACCATGGCTCATGAGGCTGTGCTTCATGCGCGCACCATGGGTCTCAAAGTGGTCTTCACAGATCACTCTTTGTTTGGATTTGCTGACCCTGCTAGTATATTGGTAAATAAAGTGCTTAAATTCACTCTTGCAGATGTCCATAGAGTCATTTGTGTCAGTCACACAAGCAAGGAGAATACCGTCTTACGCGCGTGCATTCCACCTGAACGGGTCTCAGTCATTCCTAATGCTGTAGATGCCTCCCAGTTTACACCAGACCCACAGCAACGTCGTACTGATGGTGTAATCACTATTGTATGCCTGAGTAGATTAGTGTATCGAAAAGGAATAGATTTATTGGCAGCTGCATTGCCTGTCTTATGCCAGCGACACCACGACATAGAATTTTTGATAGGAGGAGATGGGCCCAAAAGTAATCTACTTAAAAAAATAATAGATGAGAACCAGTTGTACAACAGAGTGCATTTACTAGGTGCGTTACCTCACGAGAGAGTCAGGAGTTTACTTGTGAGAGGCCACATATTCTTGAATTGCTCTTTGACAGAGGCTTTCTGTATGGCACTAGTCGAGGCTGCAGCCGCAGGGCTACTTGTAGTCTCCACGTCGGTTGGGGGTGTTCCGGAAGTACTGCCTCCAGAAATGCTGGTACAAGCAGAACCATCTACATTTGGTATCATAACTGCTATTGATACAGCATTAAAAAAGGTGAGCAAAATTGATGCTTGGGAGCTCCACATGGCAGCCAAGAAAATGTATAGTTGGAACGATGTAGCAAAGCGAACAGAGCGTGCGTATCTGGATGTAGTATCCTCTAGAAGGGACGATTCTATGTTGGCTAGGTTGACAAGGTACCACAAATGTGGAAAATGGTTTGGCAAGATCTGTTGCTGTGTCGTTGCTGTGGACTGGTTGTATTGGAATTGGCTGACATGGCAATGTACTGCAAAGACCAAGAATTGGTGAATGTACTAAAGGAGGTGTATTTTGCAGTAAGTTGTACAGCATGGTCAATCATATCAATTAATGCACTCAGACATCAAGAAAGAAAGAACAAAGGTAAATGCAAGTGACCAAAACTGCAAGAAGAAATAACTACCATCTTCTCTCTGGTAGCTTGATACAATTGGCCAGAGGGTTTCAATCATACTCTCATCTAGAGGGACATATTCCATGTTGATCACATACGGGTTGTTGAACTTCTCTTGTCTGTGGTTGAAGTCCCAACGTCCATTCTTGCTCAACACAGCAAAATAGAATATAACTACTTTTATCACAGAAAAACATG
>JAAMXV010000445.1:0-68389 GCA_019693495.1 Axilococcus clingmanii
GAGGAGGAGGGGGAGCGCGGCTGGCACACAAGAACAACAATGCAAGAATTGCACGAAATAGGGCTGACCCACCGTCAGCTTCAAGAGACGTCAACACCCTGGCTGTCAAAGGCTGGCACCTCCTGAAAGCTCAAGAGCGGCTTGAGGAGAAAGTGGACGCTCAATGGAAAGCCAGTCGGTTGAAGGAACGAGCATGGGTTGGTCTTAATCTCCTGCCAGTTCAAATTGACAGATATGGCCGATTCAAATTTGCAGTCATACGAGTCAGCGATGGCATGGGACGCTCTTTATTCGTTCTGAGAGGTAAGAATGGATGCACGCCAGTTGAGCTTGCAGCAGAGGTGGCTATGACAGCAAGCATGGTCTCCAAGCAAGTCTCTGTAGCTCCTGCAAATGTTGAGCTTTGGGGTGCAGGCACGCTAGAATGGCGGGAGGACACCGGACGACATTTGACCCTGGCTGCAAGTCCAGCATCTGAAGGCTTTGCGGGAGGGGAGAAAACGAATCTTAGAGATGTCACTGGCCTTGCTGCTTCTCTTTTAAGACAAGATCTGCCAAGTCACTACCAAATTCAAGTAGCTGGGACAGTTTGACAGTGTTTTGTGATGATTTTATGGTGTGAGAGAATTGATTATTATGTTGTGGGGTACTCATACCTTACGAATGAAGAGATAACTGAAAATATCTCCTTTTATTTACTACTTTGGAAAATCTACTTTGTCTTTTTCAATTTCTTGTTTTATGTAAGATCCAGTTACACTACCCCTGGAGGCAGATGGATAATGCCACTGCCTTCTGCATAGGATTTGACATAGTAGTAACAAAAATCTGCCAAAATAAACGTCTGCACAACCTCAGAGATTAAGACCATGACTGGCCAAAGACCAGACCCTAATGCTTGCCAGAGGTATTTGTCGCCATCCATAATCTGCAGAATCCAATGCGCACAAGAAATGAAGCGGGACAAACCAAGCGCAAAGACATAATGTGCAGTGAACTTCTCTACAACCTTGGCTTTCTGCATCATTCTGAGCTGAGGAAGAACTGAAACAGCTTCAAGGTAGACTGCAAATGCCCACAGAACCCTAAAAAACCATGCATGACGTGTCGATGGGTGTGCTATCATCGCTAAGACAAGACATGGTCCAACAATAAAGAGAGGGTTGAGCGAATCTTGTTCTTTTTGATAGGTTTCCTTCAGAGGACCATACAGGGCGTAGATGACACTGCCAGTGCCTACCAATGTCAAAAGATCCAACACGGTGTGGATGTCATACTCCATCATGAAGCTGCAAAATAGACGAACGAGAAGGAAGAGTGCAGTCAACTCTTGGGTTCGCAGAGATAGGCCACCACTGTTGCGTTTTCTGACCAATTTGTAAGCTAGAACGCCAATGCCTAGAAAATGAACACTTTCTGACAGCACAAAGAGTGTGTCATGATCTTCTATAACAAACCAAAGTGTCAACAAAAGCTGCAGGATGGGAGGGAGAAAGTGTAAGTTGGCGAGGAAGATCAAAACCGACACAGCGAACTGACCAAAACACCACCGGCTATTCCGAGATAAGTCCTTTCTTTATCAGTTCTTGCTTTGAACCATCTGTACGCATTTACGGTATTTATGAAGAACGGTCAGAACGAAAGAATGAATGAGCGTTTGCGCGACAGATAAATCAAATGTGAGTACCTGGTAATCAGTAACAGAGGATCTTTGGCTGCCTTGCCACCATAACGGTCATCATTTTGGGACCCTGCTCCATAAGCTCCAGCAGGCTGCGTCCCCATCGGCGCATTGAAGCCTTGGTTATAATTTGCACCAAAGGACGGTGGTTGATAATTGCCGGTATACATTGTACTTAATATTTACTATCAAATTTTTTGTCCAGAATGCTTAAACCGACATGGTTTGGTTCAGTAATCAAGAAGCTTGTTCCTCCTTCTCCAAGGCACAACGCTCCTCTTTTCATCATCAGGAACCCACACTTCTGCCTCCCTAAAACATACCCAAGAACTCAGCCCCAGGTCCAAGTGTATCACCACTCTGAATTTCATATATGATTCCTGGGTTACTCTTCACGCAATTTGACGCTGATTCTTTGGGAATGCCAGTCAACCTGTGCACAGATAAGATCATTCATTACCACAAGGAAAGATTGCTGAGGGGCATGACTTGCAGAATTATCTCAGGTTTATTTTTGACACACAATACAGGATCTTCATCTGGTACAAACCTATGGTATATAGAAGCGTCGGTAGGCGAATTGCACTGGAAAAGCCTGCACATGTTATTTCTTACCTTGTGAGGGTCCTCAAAATGTCTTCTATATCTTCTACCAAATATATGGGCTCCCTTTCTACAATATGTACAATATCTTCTTCATTGGAATAGTACATTTTGAGTTTTTCTAAGCAACCTGGTATCTTACTCCACTCTTCTTCAAGAAGCAACATCGGTCGAGCACATACAATCTTTTCAATGTTAGCAGACGGCAGGATTGCCATCTTGAAATCTACGAGACGTTGGGCAACTATATCTATGTTATCTGCTAAATCTGCGATAATAGCGGGTCTCATGCGTAACAGTATCGTAGACAGAGCTGGTATGAGAACCAGCAGACGATCTACTCTGCATGAGAAGGCGGTGGAGTCGGGAGCATTGGAAAGTTGGGCTGCAGCTGAACGAATCAGCCCATTCTTCACATTTTCATCTAAAAAAGGCAACTTTTCTTCTCTGATCACACGCCCCATCAACTTCCAAGGCGTCGTCTTTTCTGAGGAACATAAAATCCTCAAATAAACTCGTGATTTCGAGCAGTGGAAAACTTGGCCTTTCCCTAAAGTATTCTGTATTCCCTGCATTGGTCTCATGAGAAGAAAAAGATGATATGGGTTTATGAAGTTCAGGGGTAGGGTTTCAATAAGTTCCCACTATTGTAGGCAATTGCAATGTATCTATCTACATAGCCAATGTGCTCCTTCAAGCTCAAGGACGTAGAGCATTACAGGTGTCTTTTACGGTGTCAATATTCATCCTGTTCTTTTTCAAATGACTTGAGCGATCAGTGTAAAGTATTGGTATATACACTGGCCACCGTATACATTGTGATCACTTGTTTTGAAATGTTTTCTCTCATTTATGGTCTCTATGAGTATCTGACTCGAAAAGAGGAGCTCCATATACTCATGATAGGTTTAGATCGGTCAGGGAAGACGCAGACACTAGAGAGACTCAAGGCACTATACACCGACTCTCCTGGCCTCAGCCCAGACAAAGTCTTACCGACAGTTGGCTTGAACATAGGGCGCTTCTCTATCCACAATTCACCTTTAGTATTCTGGGATTTAGGTGGTGCAGCCGGACTTAGATCTATATGGGAGAAATACTATGCAGAGGCACATGCAGTTATTTTTGTAGTGGATGCATCGGATCCGAGAAGATTTGATGAATCAAAAGCAGTCTTAGATAAAGTATTAAGAGATGTAGCCCTTCACTGTGCACCTCTACTAGTGTTGGCCAATAAACAAGATGCTCCTGGAGCTGTTGCTGCTATTGAAATGAGAGAAAGGCTAGGCATCTCTCGACATGACAATGGAAGGGCGGTGAATGTCCAGTCGGCTAGTGCTATTGACGGTGATGGGTTAACATCTGGTGTTGAATGGTTAGTGGACAGAATAAAGAAGAGTCATAGACTAGAACTTCTTCGTAGAAAGCTGGGAGCACAATAGTCCAGATAGAGGGAATTGGAGAGAGAAGCTCTGCTTTTGAGTGGACTACCGGTGTGATAGGATCCAAGCAACGTCTTTAAAATAAGGGACAATTTCTTTCGGAAAGGAAAATGTTGGTATAAATTGGTACTCGAACACTAGAAACTGTCTATTCGATTGAAGTTAGTCCCCCGATGAGCTTCCAGAGTATGAAGCGATGTCTCAGCGGAAAGCAAGTCGCCAGAAGAACAAGGTAGTTTTACGAGCATTGATCCAATTCATCGTCGCCATACTTTTATACTTGTACTCCAAGAAAATACAGGTCTTTCAGGCCTGTCACTGCGTCTGGCTGTCAACCCCACCCTCCGCGGCGAGCGCTTTTACTTCTAACAAGCACAGCTGCAGCCGCCTCTATCTTTAACAGCAATGCTCCATCCCTGGCTATTGTGGAGGGCTACACTCCCATGCCGGCTCTTGAGAACAAAGATTATGGCAAGCCCAGAATGACGTACAGTGACTATACCACCACATCCTCAGGTCTCCAATATCAAGATCTGAAAGAAGGCACTGGGCCATCACCGCAAAGAGGTCAAACTGCTGTTGTGGACTGGAGTGGCGTCACAATTGGATACTATGGGAGACCATTTGAGGCTCGCAATAAGGCCAAAGGTGGAGCCTTTACTGGAGACGAAAAGGAATTCTTCAGGTTTGCAGTCGGCAAAGGCCAGGTGATTCCAGGTTTTGATGAAGCGGTGGCATCGATGAAGGTTGGCGGTATCCGAAGAATTATAGTGCCAGTAGAATTAGGCTATCCAAATAATGATTTCAAAAAAGTAGGCCCCTCTCCGACTACGTTCTCAGGCAAAAGGGCTCTGGATTTTGTGCTTAAAAATCAAGGTATGATCGACAAGACTCTCCTATTTGACATTGAGTTGTTAAAAGTGTTGTGAACAGGGGTATCAGCACTATTTCCTACAGTATATTCGTCTGAACTTCTCATCAACTTTGGCTAGATAATAGGTACCCGGCTGAAGTATCTCGATATCCGGCATCACTGGCGTAAATCCACATGCACCATGTCTTTTCTCTGCCAATTTCAGGGCTGCTTCAAATTCTTGACACGAGGCACGCCTTCTGCTCGACAACCTCTTTTGAACATCCGACGTGTTCAAAGCCAGTGCAAACTTGTTATCCACCTTTTTCCCAGCAAAGGTCAGTAAAGAGGAAGACAATCCAGATCCATAACTATATACAAGTATATTTTTTCCCTCTAAATTACTTCCCTCTTCTTTCATCAATGCAGCCACACCAGACCATACCGAGGCAGTGTACATATTTCCTGTAAACCTTTGAATGGCGGTTGAAGCGTGAACTCTACATTTATATTCCTTCTCAGCTGCTTGTATCAATGTCTTCTCTAACTCTCTAGGCATCAGCTGAGGTTCTATAGGGTTCTCATTTTTGTCCAACAGCCCATCTACATACAATACCCTAGAGTGTGCTTTCACCAATAACTTGTTATATGGGCTATGGAATGCATAGAAATGGATGTCATTCTCTAAGTTGAGTCTCTGTCTATAAGCAACTTGCCATTTCCTTTTGAAGCGACTGAAGCAGGCATCCAGAGCTGACAAATATGAATATACCGACAAGGGTCCATCCACTGCAGGGTATGGCCCTGAAGGTTTATAAAAATCATAGGCATGTCGCATGTGTGTGGATGTCAGGTGAGGTTGCAAGACGAGTGGGGCATTAGGGCCTATTAAGAGAGCAACGGCTCCTGCTCCAGAAGTAGGTCTTGCTGGTCCAGGGGAGTAGACTGAAATGTCGCTGGCAACCACTATGGCAAGGCGCCCATCCCACGAACGGGATTCTACCCAGTTCACCGCATTCAATACTGCCAGAGTGCCTCCATAACACGCAGCTATGCAATCTCCACCTTCAATTTCATAGTTACCTGATGTTTCAAATAGCTGCATAAGATGGCTTTTTATACCTTTGCTTAAATCCAACCCAGACTCTGTTGCCACTTCGAGGCGGCCAACCTCCATATGAGAGATACTAAACGCTTCCAATAACGATGAGACTGCAGTCAAGGCCATTGAAATTGCATCCTCTCTGTCTCCAACGAATGATATCGTCTTCTGTCCTAAGCCAATGGTGTATTTTCCAGCTGCCGCTCCATCATGTATTTCCAAGTCCTTTTGACATACCTGTCGAATAGGAGTGCCAGATCATGGGCGCAATTGTCGGTGAACATCAATGTTACACTGTAAAAACTTACAAATGAGGCTGGAAAGTATACCTCAGTCGCTAAAATACCCACATTTTCCGCTTTTCGGCCTGATATGGTGGCCTTCCCGTTCATGAACAGTGCACAATTCCAAGCCTCTATTAGGATTTGGCATGTATTTAGACGAACCACTGTCAATAAGTGCTCAACACCTCTTGAAAATTGAAATTGCGGCACCAAACGGCGGTCATTCATGACGTTCAGGGGATGAGTAAGTGAGGATATGCATGCTTAGCTGGCAAATGCCAGGCGCAGACCAATGCTTTGCATCACAATTATGCAACTAGGGAACCCATCACCTAAGTTTTAGGCAAGCTTTCACAATAGGTTGGATGAAAACAGTGTCACAAACAGTGTCACAGACCCCACTCAAGCGACATGACTTTCGTCGCATCTAAACGGTGGACCAAACCCTTGGTGCCATGTTGTCCTCTCAGAACCGCTAGATCTGCATACGTCTACTTGAAAGCAGTGTGTTCAATCACTAAATCTCCTCAATCATCATTGTCGATGCCCGTTTACAGTCTGTCAACAAGAGGATCAGATGCGCGTCCTCCAACCCTCAACCTCATCACATATGCCTCACCTATATCGATAAACCCTCCACGTTATGCTATTGCTTTATATCGAGGTACACTATCCAAAGATAATTTCATTGATTCAGGCCATGGAGTGCTCCAAATCTTGGGACGTCAGCATGCTCCGCTCTTTGAGCTCCTCGGAAAATGTAGTGGTCGAGACGTTGACAAATACTCAAAAGTAGAAGAATTAGGATATTCATTAGTTGACTGGAACGGTCATAAAGTATTGTCTGATTGTTTCGGAAGGATAGAAGTACAGTTAGTGAAAGAACAAGCCCCAGTTCATTGTGGAGATCATGATGTGATTTTTGCCGACATTTTGGACTCCTGGCACATAGAGGACGACAGTAACATAGAGGCATTGTACACCCAACACTTGAGAGACGATGGCTATATGTAGATGAAATAGATAAAATAGATTTAAAATTTATTCCTTGATGTTATAAATCCTCTTAGCTCTATCCTCTAGCTCCTTTAAATACTCTGCTTGTACTCTTTGTGCATAACTACCAGTTGGCAACCCCAACACAACTCCCTCCATCCTCTTTTGCAAAGCGTCCATAAATGCAGTGCCACTAATAGAACTCGTTGACCTCTCTAACATTTCATCCCACTTCTTTTCCGCTGACGTTATGATTGTCAATACAAACGCGTCTACAGAGTCATTTGCTGGCCTAGACAGTTGTTGACTCAACTGGATGGCAGCATACAGTTGCAACACTGTCTGAATAAGTGCAACCATGCCATCTAATCCATCATCTGAGGCCTTTTTTATCCACGCAAAGCAATTGGATAACAAAGCTTCATCCATCTTTTCTGGCTCTGATTTCATGACAACCGACATGGCATCGATCTGGCCATCGCTCAAGGGAAGGCTCCATTCACCGGTTGAAGGATCTGCAGCTGCTTTTAGTATTGCTTGCAGGAATGCACCGCTTTCGTTTAGCTGCTGATTGGTCTTTTTCAAAATAGTATCAACCAATTGCATAACTACTTTGGCTAGGGATTGCAACTGCTCTCTCTCTTCTACAGATGTCGAACAGTCGGACCGAGTTGCCAATCGAAGCCAAAACCGCTGATCACAAGATGTTATGTTCTGGGCGACTGTTTGTCCCAACTCATTGGCATCTTTGCAGGCCAGGAGTGCATCTATAAGAGTATCAAGCTGGGCGATTTCGCTCAGCCCAGTGCTGCCACTTCCTGTCTGTTCACTGGCGGCTGAAATTATGGGCACCGGTACTCGATGTCTCGGCAGTCTAAGGACGAATCTACCCCTTAACATATTCATTGAGCAATATTTTGCAGTACATCTCGAGTTATTAAGCTTCTCTGACGGAATGCGACTGAAAAACAACAATCTACGGGCGCACGAGGCCTTGACAGTTGATTGTATAATCGCAACCATTTTCAATAAGTTATTCCAGTTTGTATAGTACAATTCAATTGCTTGAGTGCAAAGAGATTCGAGAAATATTTGTACTTATTCCCACTGCAGGTGTTCTTTCGAAGAGTTTTTCTTGGAGCCGGTATTTATGAACAAATGTCGATTGCCTACAACATGATGAAGTAAAGACTTATAATCCTGCTGAGAGATTTTCAAATTACGAATGTTGGAGCCAGGATCACAACCTCCTGTCGCAACAAACTGATCAATGGATTCTGATATCGCTAAGAAGAGGTGGATTGCAGAGAACTCTGTCTCAGATTCTGCTTCCAGCGACCTTGACGAGATCTATAAATGGGATCCTGAAGAACAAAGAAGAATCCAGGATGAAAAACCCTGGACTAGAGATCCTAATTATTTCAAGCGGTAAAGTGCGATCAGAGGTCTGGGCTTCCGCAGCGCTTCTTAATAATGATCATCATCACTCTTTGCAGAGTTCGGATATCCGCCCTTGCGCTTCTTAAAATGGCAATGCATGCCAAATCTGGTGGCGACATAGAGGTCATGGGAGTCATGCAAGGCAAAGTGATGGACGACACCTTCATCGTCATCGATGCTTTTGCTCTCCCAGTTGAGGGAACTGAAACCAGGGTCAATGCAGGTGCTGAAGCTTATGAATACATGGTAGATTTTTTAGAAACTCAGAAAGCAAGTGGCAGACAAGAAAATATAGTAGGTTGGTACCATTCACATCCAGGCTATGGCTGCTGGCTGTCTGGTATCGACGTTGGCACTCAAATGACCAATCAGCGATATCAAGAGCCCTTTCTAGCCATTGTAGTAGACCCTCACCGTACAATAGCAGCAGGAAAAGTGGAGATTGGAGCCTTTAGAACCTATCCTGAGGGGTATAAACCTCCAGAAGAAGGTCCGAGTGAATATCAGACAATTCCGTTGGAAAAGATTGAAGATTTTGGTGTGCATGCTCGCCAATACTATCCACTTGAGGTTGCTTTCTTTAAAAGTAGTTTAGATGGGTATCTGTTGGATGCCCTCTGGAATACGTACTGGGTGAGCACGCTGAGTGCCAGCCCACTTCTCACCACTTCTCATCTCACGACTGGTCAGTTGCAGGACATCTGCAAGAAGATGGAGGGTGCTGCAAGCATGACCTCCAAGGCGGGCAAGTTTCAATTTTTTGATCCAAAGAAGAAGAAGGAAGATAATAGATTAGAGCAGGTGACGAAAGACACAACCCGGCTGGCAGTAGAACAAGCAAAGGGTCTCTCAACCCAATTCCTCAAGGAGATTTTATTCAATCAACACCCAGTAGGCAACCCCTTTACAAGCCCTCTTAAAGCAGAGAGGGGAGACGAGACTGTGCACCCTATGGAAACCAATTGAAGAGGGGGATGCTGGTATTTGTTCTGGATCGGTGCTCTGCCCCACCCCCTCTCTCTCTCTCTCTCTCTCTTTCTCTCTCTCTCTCTCTCTCACTCATTTTCTGCGTGTAAACATACAAACAACATGGCAATGCAAAGGTGTTTTTCTCACTCCAGCATCTACCCCATCTCTTTGGCCAGCCATTCTTTCAACGCCGCTGCACAAATGTCTCGATCGGTAGATGACAAATTAAACTCGCTTGATATCTCAGCTGCTATTTCATCAGGAGTGTCTACTTCTGGATCATACACAAAATCTATCGTCTTTGATGTGCCCACTGCCTCGTCATCGTCCCCTTCATACAGCATATGCAATCGAAAGTGCAACTTTCCATTCTTGATTTTACCAGTGAATTGGAAAAGGTAATCCTCTCCTCTCACTGAACCCACCTCGCATTCTGCTGGCCTATCGTCATCAACTGAAGCTCTGCCAGCTGTGCCATTTCCACCGGCAGCACTCGTGCCTGCACCCTCTAAAGCAGTCTCACTACGTCTACATTGCCCGGCTCTATCTGCAGCATCAGATTTGCTTTTTGTGAGTGGACCATCCAACTCTCCGCCAACCTTCTTGCTTGGGATTTGCAGAAAGGGATGCTCCAAAAGTTGTAAAGCAGTAGGCCTCTGCTCAGGAGGAGAAAGACATCCACTGATAAAATCTTTCGCTGCTTCGTCGGTGATTCTATCCAAGGCAGGAGCCCAATCACCCCCTGTTCTATCCATTCTTCTCAGCGTGACCATCTCCAGCATGACTAGTCCAAAGGCGAATATATCTACTGAGCGGGTATACTGATTTGACGGGTCCCCTTCCGGCATCACTCCAGGATCAAATCGTTTGGGAACAAGGACCTCAAGCCCTCTGTCTCCGATCTTGATGTTGCCACTATACCCATTAATATATATTTTATCGGGCCTAAGGTCTCCATGAACAACAGGCGGATTATGCTGGTGTAAGTACGCGAGACCTTGAAGAATTTGGCGGCCCCACTTCTTCACAGCTTTGAGTTCTAGCAACCTATTCCTTTGTCTGTATTCCCTCAAAGTACCTGATGTAAAGTATTCTGTGATGGAATTTATGCAGTGCTGTTCTGCGTCCTCCCAACATTGATAACTTTTAATCACATGAGGGTGATCAAGTTCTATGCCTTCTGACAGCTCTTCGACGATACGCTCCATTTTCTTGTGGGAAAGATGGTTTGGCTCTGCAATTATTTTACTCCAAGCGATGTCAATTCCCTGCTTTTCATCAAACCCCCTGTAGACATGTTTGAATCTACCCTCTCCCACTTGTTGCCGGTACCGGCTGTAGCGACCTGTAGGAGCAACGGAAAGTGTCGTCTGAGTCCCAATGCCGACTGAGAGAATGCAACCCAACAAATTTAGAAAGTCGGTAATGTATGCGACAAATGTCAGCTATCCGATCCCGTGATCACATTGGAGGGGTAGTTGAGAGTGTAGAGCGAACTATTTACCTGTGATATCCCGCTCAACAATCTCATCCTCGTCTTCATCATTGACGTCAGTCAGGGAGGTCTTCCCAAAGCGAGGATTCAGTTGTTCTTGCAGGGCCTCAGCAATGGCAGGATTTAGCTGGGCTGTAGTCTCAGACACGCCAGCCATCTCTCCACTAGGCCGGTGAGACTGCCAAATGCGTGATCCAGAAGACACGCCAAAGTATATACTATGTTTGCGATGGTTTAAATGTAATTGAGTAATGCAATTGGTTGTATTGAGCGGCTGTGCTCTTTTCTTTAACCTCTGTGCAGCAGTGGCAGCCTACGCAGTAGGGCCTTCTTCATGACCCTCGACCTACTCATAAAAGGCATCCACTGCCCTCAGTCTGACTCACACAGGCAGAAACAAGATTCAAAGGGATTAAAATTAAAGTTTTTACACACTTTTTATAACAACAGAAAATCCTGAAAACTTTTAACATTACTTTGCTACAGGTTTTGTTCGCTGGGGTTTCAGAGCAATAATCATGGTCCTGATGCTTTTTATGACTTCTGTGAAGCTGGGCCTGTCATCCGGATCTTCAGCCCAACACCTCTCCATCAAATCTCTATATCCAGGTGCCAACTCAGGCGGTGATGGTTCACTGCTCTCCCATTCTGGCGTGCCAGGAATTGGCGGACGAACAATGCTTCCAGGGCTCGTCAATTGATGCATGAGGGCATGGTAATTGACATTCTGGTATGGTTCCTGGCCTGTCCACAGCTCCCAAAGGCAAATGGCGAAGGAATATACATCACAACGCTCACACACTTTTTCTGGTCTTTTCAAAATTTCTGGAGCCGTCCAAGGCAATGTACCCCTCTGAGAACTGACTCCTGAGATGTAGGTAGCTCTCTTCTCTCGTGCCAACCCAAAGTCAGCAATCTTGCACACTGGTCTCTTGTCCCTATAGCCTAACAACATATTAGCTGGTTTAAGATCAAAATGGACAACATGCTTGCTATGCAAATACTCCAACCCTTTGGCAGCATCAAGCGCGAGGACCAACCTCGTGAGCGCCCCAGCCACAATGTCGGCTTTACGAGCAAGGGCACCCTTCAAACTGCCGCCGGCCATGTACTCTGTCACTATTGCAGGTGGCCTTAATGCCCCTGGCAACATAGAAGCAGGTGCAGACGCTGCCCCACGAGCAATTGCCTCCACAATGTCTCCATCTTTATGCTTGGCTGCCCTCTTGTGCGGCCCCCCATCCTCATCCAGCTCGGGAAGGACAATGCCATACACCCAAACGATATTTGGATGCCTAAAGCCTCCCAACATATCAGCCTCCTTTATTAAATCAGTCACTGCCGCTCTGTTGATGTGATTCACGTCATTGCCTTGGAAGAATAAAGAAGGGTTCAAGCACTTGACTGCAACTTCAACGTTGCACCACTTTCCCAGATACACATCGCCAAACCCCCCACTGCCTAGAAACTTCAACAGCGAAATGTCTTCCACGTTTATAATCTCCAAGCGCTCAATGACTGTACGCATATTCTGCTCTCCAAACTGTCCTGAGTCGAACTGTTTCCCCACCTCAGGGGCAGAAGGCACCTTATGCTCCGGGGCTTTAGGAGTAGGTGACACAGTCAGTGCACCGCTCTTCTCAGCTGCTGCTCCTGCGGCTGCTGCTTCATCCCCGTCCTTTTCCTCGTTGTCAAACGGACTGAACACGTGCACCTCTGCATCCCTTTTCCCCATGCAATCCCTTCCTTGCTCATCGACGCTGCCACCCGACAAAAAGTCACCAGTGTACGCTTCTGCAGGTCTCCATTGGACATACAGATGCAGTCTGGCAGTTCTGCTCGTACTCAATGAAAGACTTTCCTCCCATTCATCCAGCATCATTTGAACATCCTCATCGTCTATGAGATCCACCCAAACAGTGGGATCAGAGGGCAGGCGATACTTGACCACGGGTTGCAGATCCCTCGGTGCCTCACTGGATGAACTATTGGGCCCTGTAATTTTGTCCAGCGCCGACATTAAAGAGGACAACCTTGGAGTGTTTGGAATGGAAAGCAATCGAGTCTCTCCCCCTTCATACTCATAGGCACTGCTGACAGAGCTTGATCCCTGACTGTTGCTCCCCCTCGTGAAGTATCCCCCGCTGGAACACAGCACCTTGAGCGAGGGACTCACTCTCCCCGAGGCCATGTACTGTTGGCCTGACCCTCCTCCTGCGATGGAGGTGGGTGTGCCGGTGGCAGGAGTATTTGAGCCAGGGGAATCTCTGAAAGAAGTCGGCACCCCAGTTGTTGGGATGGTGGCCACTGACGAAGGTACGGCAGAAGTCTCTCTAGAACTCGACATTTCAGTCACTGGCGTCAGCGTTGAAAGTGCACCTCCCATGGGTACTGGCGCTGATGCTTGCAAAGCTATGGATGCGGGGAGCAATCCAGGAGCCACAGGAGCGAGCCCAGAATGCATAATTGGCAGTCCTGCTGCAATCCCAGCAGCCAGAGGAGCCGTCACAGGGATTGGCAGCGCTGTTGGGGGTGCCTGCGTCTGAAGAAGAACCGTTTGCAACTGCTGCACCGTGCGGTTAGCTGTTGCAACTTCCCCTGCGGCAGCCTGATATTTTGCAGCTGCATGATGAGCGATGGTAGCCGCTTGTACCTGCGCTACAGGATCGGCTGTAGTTGCAGCCTGGATTGCTGCAACTTGATACTCCTGAGCTGCCTGGTTCTGCTCTGCAAGCTTGGCTGATGCAACATGCTGGGCTGTGACAGCCGCTTGCACTAGTTGCTGATGAGCTGATGGCGGTTGCATAGTAGCGGCGGCGGCGGCAGCAGCAGCAGCACTTATTGGCAGCGTTGTTGGTGCAGACACCCCAGTCAACAATGACTGAGGAGCAGACATTCCACTGAGGAATGCAGATGACGGGGCAAAATAATTCGCAGCCGCATTTTGTTGGTCCTGTAGTTGCTGATGTTGTTGCTGGTGCAGGTGCTGCTGCTGTTGTTGCTGCTGCTGATGAAATTGGTTCAATTGCTGTAATTGCTGTTGTTGCTGCAGATGTTGCTGCTGGAGGGCATCCCGCTGAGATGCCACGAGCTGTGTATTCTGAGATGCAGCCAACTGAGCAGCCACCTGTGCCATGATTGGATCTATGGAACTGGCAGAACCGCCACTCAGACTAATTCCGCTTGGCTGAGGAGTAACTACGCTTAAGTCACCACTGACGAAATCCAAAGCGTCCGGGACATCATAAGGCGTAGGTATATGCCCGCCATCAGATGGTGCAGTCATTCTTCACAGTCCAAAAAAGCAATTCTCGCCACCCAGTAGCTTGTCCGTTCTCTATTGCAGTTTAACTAGAAATGAGTCAATTATTTGAGAATTCCATCTACTTAAGAGTTTAATCTTCTCACGTGGTAAGAATTGCACAAAAGGTTTACGCGTTTGGTTGACACAATTTCATGTCATTATATACTTTAAACGCGCACGGTGAATGCTAGCTTGTGCCCTAGATAGGTCGGTTGCCATATATAATTGACAAGGCCGGAAGGACCAAGTAAAACTACGCGTCTGACTTCGCCACAGATTCTCCCTCCAAATTTTTGTGGGGAATATTCCCTCTGCTACTACAATAGCCTGGACAGACCGGGTCCCAATGTGATCTACTAGGAAAACATACTTAACTTTTAAATACTCTTATAACTTGTTATACATAGGTATTATCACACACATATATATAAGCAACTGTGTGGCAACTGGGCATTATGTGTTCTGCACTATTTGCTGGATTTTGCCTTCATTCCACAACTTCTCCCTAAGATGAAATTCACACCGTGTTTTAAATTTCATCCACTGTCTCTCATTTCTGTTCCAGTGCCTGCAATGCTGAGATCCTCTCTTTCCTTTGCACTCCCTCTCTATCAAATGAGTCTTTTTGCCACCATATACTCTTTCAATGTCAATCGGACGATGATTGAGGAGATGCTGCAGCTACTACCTCAAAAGACAGACTACGCTTTCTACCACCTTTAGGCTGGCGCTGCGCATTTTCACTTTGCGGCTCGGCTTTGTCATCCTCGCTGTTTAAAACCTCTTCGACCACTTGTGAAGTCTGTTGTTTTCTTGCGTTCTGAAACCGCCTCCGTGCATCCAGCAGCCTCTTTTTTCTTCCGGAGGACTCGGGAACCTTTTTGGATACTGTGATGTCTTTCAAAAGGGATTCCTGTGCTAGAACTTTTCTCAAACCACCTCCAACTGCAGTTCCTGGTGTATCATTACCATCTTGCTCTCGTGGCTCTGGGGTTGCCTGCATATCGCCCCTCCCAGGCGTAGACAATCTTTGGAAAGCATCAGGCACTGCTTCTGACACGAGACGAAGCCCATCATGAGCTTGCTGCACATCCTTCATTGCACCAGCAGTCTGCGAATCTGCTACTTTAGCAACGACACTTTGTGTTTGTATTGTCCATCCTGGGGGCACCGCACTGCTTGGGACTTGGGTCGGCTTGGCATGGTGGGCAATCCCATCATCATCCTTCGACATTGCTGGGCACCCGACAACATCAAGAGTTGATTCTTTGGAGTGTTGAGCTACCAATCTTCGACCACTATTCTCTTGACGAGCTTCTCTTACTGCTTGCGTTCTTGCCTCTTCTAACAGGCGCTGCTCTACCAACTGATGAGACCTTTGCATCTGCAGCATCATCTGCTCCTGCATTGCTGTCAATGGTTGAATGCCAGCCGATCTTATAAATGCTGATCTCAACTGCCCCGCATTTGCACCTTGTTCTTGTGCCTGTTTCTTCCGTTCCTCCAACTGCCGTCTAAACTCTGCTGCACTCACCCCCGGAGGCGGATGCCTCAGACTAGCTTGCATGGTGTGTCGAGCCCATAGTTCAGCCAACATTTTTGGCTCTCTGTATTTCAAATGTCTCTTGCAGATGAGCTTCCACCTATTAGGTTCTTTCCCGTAGTAATTCAAGGCCTCTTCTAACACTGCCACTTCATTGAGAGTCAAGGGATTCGTCTTGAGGGCGTATGCCTGCTTGATGGAATTATTTGCTGCTTGAGCAGCACAAGCATTCTTCTTACGGATTTTCATCTGATCAACGCTTCTGGTGGGCAGTAGATGCGCATGAATAGCTCCATAGTCTAGACCATACTTCCGTAAACCCCACGCCAGCAGCTCATCCTCTCCTGCAGAGAAGAGACTGTTCGAACCAGACTTTCCCCTCGATACGCGAGGAACCTTTGGCACTAATCTGGGGTCTACGTAGTCTTTGATGTCCAAAAAAACGTCTTGTACTTGTTGGGGTAATGTGTTCCAAAGAGGGTGATCTTTCGGCCTCCATTTCTTTTTGGACTTCTTCAGCGCTTCTATCCGTGCCGCGCTTGGGGCTCCTGGAAGGAGACACCTGACTGCAGCAGCACCAGAGTTGGAATGTCTGTTCTCATTGGTAGGGACTCTAGCTGCACCAACTGGCGCCGCATCTTTCAAATTATCCCAGATTCTGAGCGGGGCCGCGTCTACGACCGTAAACACAGGTCCATCATGTAGTGGGTACCAAATTTGAGTACTGGGTCTGGGGTGCTCATCCTCTGCTCCTTCTTCGTCTGACAAGGATGCTGTCTCGTCCTTGCCCAAGCCAGGAAAAAGCATGCTTTTGGGGCGGTTGGGTCTGACAGATCTCACAATTATTTGAGGCTCTCTGATGCCTAGGGAATGCGACAGATAGGGAGGAATATTCCTTCTTATCCGGTCCTCCTGTTGGGAGGACTGAAAAGCAGCTACTTCATCCAACATTGCAGCAGCGCCGTGAGCTGCACGAATTACATGTTCCCCCAACTGGGGATTGTTAGCTGCCATTGCGTACGTCTGGAGGAGCAACTGGGTGTGCTGGTGGATGAGCTTATACAGCAGCGTGTACTGGTGTGGGACAAAAGCAGCAGCTGCGATGGGCAAAATGTTATCTCTCATTGGTCTCTCCGTTTCCTCCATGTTTTCTTCTTCCTCCTGTGCAAACTTGCGAAGGGCGGCCGGGAGGGGTTGGATCCACTTTGCCTGTCGCAACACATTTTCTACGGGATCACTGGGCAGCTCAACACTGTGGCCCTCAGAGAGCAGTGGTACACCATGATGAGGTGAAGTGTATGCCACTCCTTCCAGCAGAGCAGTGGCAACTGGTTGTCGATGTCGGGGACGCAGACGCTGCAACATTTTTTGTGTGGCGGCACTGGCAGAGGCTTCCTTCTTCTTCTGTGCCCAATGGGGTATCTTTGGTCGCGTTGGTGACTCTGGTATGTCTGGAAGCTTGTGAAATTGATAGTGTCGATTGTCAGGATGATGAGCACCAGCTCGGCTGCTGCTCTGCGGCAAATCATTTTCCCATTCAAAGAACCGTCTGACCTCTACCATAAAATCTTCATCATCTGAGTCATCTTCAAACTCATTTCCGGGAGTAAAGATATCCAAACTCCCTGTGTCCTGTCCGCCATCCAGAGCGCCAGCATCCACTCGGAGCGATTCCAAGAATTGGAGATACTCCGCTGCTTCATCCCTTTGAAAGGGAATGAGAGGCTCTTCTATACCAGCAAGCAATGCATCTAACTCGTCGTAATCTATACCAACCAGAGGATTTTGTGCTCTGGTACGCTTTGCGATCGGCCCAATGACTTCCATATCATCGACGCTCGGAAGGTTGAGGGATATTGAACTGAATCTTGGAGCCTGGTGAACCAAAGATCCTGCTGGAAGTACATTTGCAGCACTTTCAGACGCTTTGACGTTCTCACTTGCCAACCTCTTCCTCTTCTTTGTCATAAGTGGCTGGTGGTTAAGTTGGGCTGCCAACTCAGCGTCGTCATCTTCATCGCTGAATGCTTGAGAGATGTCACTCAAAATCTCTTCTTCAAACAAGACCTCCCCTTCTCCTTCCATTGCTCTGCGAAAGCCCTCCCTTATTGCCGAAGGTAGGCGCTGAGAACCAGTAAGCGATGGACCTCCTGTATTTGGTGCGTCTGGCTCCGTTGGTTCTTCATCCTCCTCGGAAGAGG
This sequence comes from Axilococcus clingmanii, assembly GCA_019693495.1. Taxonomy (NCBI): domain Eukaryota; kingdom Viridiplantae; phylum Chlorophyta; class Chlorophyceae; order Chlamydomonadales; family Chlorococcaceae; genus Axilococcus; species Axilococcus clingmanii. The sequence goes on from JAAMXV010000445.1 coordinate 17,914, forward strand.
AGCGGTCTCCGCCAGACTCCTCGTTTTCGTCGACTATAAAATCGACATCGTCCTGCAGTATGCGGTTTTAGTTTTATGTAGCTACTTAAGGATCTCGCACAGACAACTTCTTCTAGAATTATACCTGATCGTCGTCTTCAGTCGCGATTTTTGAAAACATTTCTTCGATATTGTTGTCTGCCATGTCCGAAAAGCACCTTTGAAAATCATCAAATCACATAACTATAGCACATTATCAACCCAATCCAACGAACTAAAAGAGGAAAGGCAGCTGTTTATTGGCCAACTGGTCGCCTCCTAGTATTATGTAGATCAGCCTTCCCATGTTATACGACATGTCATGGGTCGCCAATGACCTGGAGTCTCAGTCCCCATCACGGAACCAAGTTCTGCCGGCAGCATACATTTGAAATATGGAATGGGACATATCTTTGAGGCAAAATTCTGTTACAATTTGGGGGCGTCAGGAAAAAGGGGGAGATCCAAGTACAGGAACGCAGACGTTGGGTTATAGTCTTCCTATACAAAAGAAGAGGGCAAAAGTCTGCCAACAAGACGAGATGGAAGACTTGAGATGAAAAATCTGGTCACTCATGGCTGTGCCATAGCACCTGGAGGTGCGGCTGTAGTTGCCTGTGCGCTCGCAGGTGGGGGTGATGACAACTTGCCAGACTTTGAGATGCCTTTGCCATTCCTGGCATCAACAAATGCAAAAATCGCCAAAGCAATAAAAACAACAAAGTTCAACCATGAAAATGCACAAGCTACACTCAATTTACTCTTGTTTGAGCTGAAGAAATTGAAGTCGCCCCAGTCAGACAGCTGTGAGGCTGTGTCTGCACCAGCTGCAAGCCAGAAAATGGACCAAATGACACAGATAATCAATTGAATTATCCCAAAAAGCGGATTAATATCTAGGATCTCGACCACGACGTAGAGTAACCCAAGGAGCATTCCAGTGACACCACAAAATATCTGAGGAATTCAGAGGAAAATGAGTACTGTATATACCAGGACAGGGTGGAGTGACCATGAGATTCAAAAACGTACCACAAAGTTACTTGTGCTCCATGAAGTCCATGTTGCAACCGGTGCAAATGCGATGATCGAAAAGACAATCTGCAATACAAAGAAAGTCTTTGCGTCAATTACCAAATTCCATGTCGGAAACTTTAAAACCCGGCAAGCCGTCCAAAATAACCATATGAATTTTGCCTAACCCCTATACAGATGATTAGCATGCGCTTTCCCGTACTCACAGCCGTGATCCACAACCAAAAGGGAAGTCTTCTGAGAGCGGCACCTAGATTAGCAGCCATCCTGTGGATAGGTGAGGTGATTCTTGTTACAATATTCAATTCTAAATTTAGAAAAAGAATTCCTTTATGGTGCCGCAATATCTGAACGCGCACAAGACCGTCATTTTCTCGGGGGCAAGATCTGCGAGGACCTACAACAATGCTGCGTGCAATACGTACTTGAAATTGGAAGGTGACAGATGGATCGCAAATGTTCTTTCCAACCTGGAGTCTTAGTTCCAATGTTCATTCAAAATGTTCTCAAATCTCAGCAAAAAAACTTGCATTCAAACAACAGTCAAATCTCGTAGGTCTTTCCAATCCTTTCCAAACAAGGTAGCCTCAAACTCAGCGCTACTCGCCAGTGTCTTCCTCCTTTCATTTTTATCCTTTTGTTCATATGCTGCTCTACCCGTTTGAAGTGTATTCGCAGCCACGCTCTTCACCCTATCAATTCTCTCCCCTTCGTACTTCCTCAGAGCTTCCTTGGTAACACCCAGCTGAGCCACAGCAAATGCTAGAGCATGAGCATCCTCCAGCGCAGTATTGACTCCTTGTCCGGTGGGTCTGACGGGATGAAAAGCATCCCCTACCAAACTTACTCTACCATCACCGAGGGATCCACTTGGAATGTCCTCTGCATACCTCACCCACACGCCATGCTCCAGCATTTTATTGGCATCTGTCGCTGCAACTGTCTCCTTGAGCCAGTCGGGGGAATCTTCTATCACCGACAGACAGTGCTGTTTCTTCTCCTCAGCAGTCATTGAAAAAGCAGTCCTGTTCCTGTGCTGCTCAACAACGTGCCCCAGCCCTCGGCTCTCCAAGACGTCTGGGGATACCGATATTGTCCAGACAATATCTCCATTGGAGATGGGATAGCTGATCGTCACGATGCCCTGGCCGGTTATCAAAGTGATCCTGTCCAGTGGGTGGTTGGACTTAGAGGCGGGTAATCGAGCTCTCCATATAATTTGGCCCTCAAATGTGGGCGGCTTTAGACCAAGGCACTGTTGTGCCACAATGCTGTGGTACCCGTCGGCGCCAATCACGATCTTTGACTGAATGGGCTCTGCTTCATTTTCCATAAAAATCTCGACGTACTCCTTGGCAGAATCTTCTAAAATATTCGACACAGCTGCTTCATAGTGCACTAGTTCAGCAGGTACCTTGTCTTGTAGCGATTGGACAAGTTCCTGCCACCCCAGCAGCAGCGGTTTTACGCCGTACTTACTCATAGTGGTTGCGTTTGCAACATCGGCATCCACTTTCATAATTTCGCTACCAGTGTGATCCAAGGACACTATTGAAGATGCATGGGCTGCATTACTTTCAAGGACTGATACAATCTCTGGATCTACTGCCCTCAAAGCTTTGATCCCGTTAACTTCCAGTCTGAGACCAGCCCCACGTGCAGCAGGATTGGGAGGTCCTCGCTCAATGATAGCAATATCAAGCTTCGGGTTCACCCTTCGTAATGCAATGGCTGCCGAAAGACCTATAGCGGGTGCAGATAAATTGATCAGCGATTTCGACGTTGATCTCACACTTTTTTCTCACCTGCTGGACCTCCGCCAATCAAGGCTACATCTACTTTCTTTGGTAATCCAAGCATTTGGGTTATTCAATATGGGTTTACCTGAATGGGTTTTCTGGTAGCTTCATTATTTCTGGAACGCAATACTTTTGGTGGCTGGCTGGAGTCCGATGCTGAGGCCAGCAGGTGTGCCAATCTTGCCAGACAGCCGTGACTTCAATGCCCTGAGCTACATTGCCAATTGATTTGTCAATTATCCTATCAGGATGATATATTACAAAAACGATACAAATCATTAGATCTTCAGAATACTAGCGCCCTTGTAAAGGTTAAGGAGGGCATTGAGATTCGAGCCCTGCTTCGTTGGGAGAAAACAGTTTCAGTTCCTTTGATTCAGCACACAAATTCTTTAAACCGACAGGAGGCTCGCTGCGGCTCCTTAAGTAAATGGACAGCCATATGATGATCGTCAGAGACATTGACATTAATGCCCTTTACAGATAAATACAGTGAATTCACATGCTAAATACTTTTGCTGACCATCCCGTCATATTTGACGGAGCTCCTCGTGTTGGGAACTTGACTGTACATTTGGGAACCTAGGATTCTTGGCGTCGCTCCTTTAGCGGCACCAGCTACCTTTTCTTCTTCCGAGTCTGTTTCAGACACCTTCTTCTCCAAGATGTTCGGATCGTCCTCCGATGCCGATGATACTTTTTGCAGGTCCGCTTCGACAGCAAAACGAGTTCGCTTCAGCCGTGACCGCTGGTGCATCTGTGATGAGAGATTGAGCTCTTCATCAGGCTCATTTCGTTTTGCTCCAACTGCTGCTAGTACTACCGGAGGGGTATGTGCATCTACTGCAGTTTCTCCTTCTTTCTTGTTTTTTGGTGAATTTGAGTCTCGTTGACTATTGCGAAAAGGGGGCAAGGTAGCTGGAGTGAGATGAACAATGCCACCTCCCACAACCACCAGGGGTGCCATTTCCTCCGGTTGAGTAGGAGGCAGACTATTGATGCCTTGCTCTTCACCGTTTTGACTTGAGTCTCTGTTCTCTTTGTCCTTGGCGCCATTCACTTTTTCGAATCCTCCGGTACAAAGGGATTCCTGAACTCCAGCGGGCATGGCTGCTGGCGAAACAGGCCTTGCAAACTCTACCCTTGTGTCCTCTTGAATTCTATCAACTTGTAAAACTTGTTGAGAAGCTTCTGGCACACTTTGAACAGGATGATCTTCGCTCATTGTAGTACTAGGAGCTGCATCTCCTCTCAGCGCGGCTGCTCCGTTGGATGGCTTAAAGAAACTGACAATGTTTGCACAGCTAGGGGGGATGGTCATGCTCCAGGGTGGAATAGTGTTGTTGTTGTGTATACTCCTAAGTGCCGCCGCAGCTTCATGTTTTATGGTTTCTAATTTTTGTAGGAAGGGAGGAGGTATGAGGTCTGGTACTCCTCGCGTTGATGCGATGCCGAGTGCCCTTCCTATGATCTCTCTCTCAACGTATGCCAAGACTTTTCTTTCTAGTGCCAGTTCTAAACACTGTGGCTGCCTCTCCAAGTCTGAAGCTACCTGAGTGTTGATCTCTGCATGCGTCGAAAGGGCAGTTGCGAGTGTTTCCAAGCGTGTGCAGCAGTCTTGGAAAAGAGGGTCCCAGTGTGCGAAATTGGAATCCTTGAAGTGGAGAAGATTTTCCAGCTGATGGACTGAGGAGTATATGCGAGTGAAGAGGATAATCTTGGAAGGAATAAATCAGGTCAATAAGGGACTTGGGAAATTTGAGATTTTGAAATCGATTACCTCTTCTGGACGTTTGCACAGCGCGATGATGACTTCATCTGGCAAATAAACTGCTTCTTTCAGGCCCATACTTATGTTATTATTTATTGATTCCAAGTGGGATAATGAAGATTTACATCTTAAGAAGGAAGTTTTGCGCCACGCTGGGTTCCAGGGTTTGAAGGTATATGAAATATATGTGAAACAGCAGGCTGCACCTTGGATGATAGATAGATATATGGATAGGGTTTCTATAAAGATGCCAACCCAAAACATTGGCTGGTATGGGATACCAAAGGAATACCTATTAGAGCACTTACCAAAGGTAACTCTTTACAGATTGTCAAAAACTGTCATTCTATTAAAAAGACAAGGGGCCGAAAAGGACATAACCCATTTCGTTGGTGATCTTCCTGTATAGTAGTGAAAAAGGCTCCACAATAGAGAACTATCTGATACAAGGGGTAAGTTGTAGGCTGTTGAGCAGCACATGGGAAGCAATGCTTTGGATGTGTCAGAAACCTTGACCATGCTCCTTAATTAGCCTTGCAGAACTTCTTCTTCAAGCGACGGCCACAAATTCCTCTCTTTGTGCATCTCCTGCACTTCTTTCCCTTCTTCCTGCAGACCGCACCAGGTTGATTACGGACATTGAAAACTCCATTTTCTAGGACGCACTTCTTGCAAGGGCTTTCAGGGGAGTAATTGCTGTTGGTGCAGGATCCCAGAACGGTTATCAGGTCGCCTACTCTGACAACGCCCGAGCAGCTTCCACAGTTACCGCACTGTGAATCAGTGGAACATATAGCTCCAAATCCAAACCCTCCCGTTTCGTCATCTCCACCACCAGAACCACCACATCCATCCAAGTCAATAATGCTTAGAATACCATTTTGCTGCACACATTTAGAGCAGTCTGTCTCAACAAAGGTGCTGTCTCTTGCGCAGGTTCCCAAAACAGTGATAATCCCGCCGACTTCAATCAAACCGTCACACTCGCCGCAACCCCCACAGTCTGCATCAGAACCACATCCGAGAAGGCCAATGCCTCCACTGAGATCAGGGAGATCCAACTGACAGAAGACAGGACGAGGGGCAAGGAAGGTGCAAATCATATACAGCAAGGCAATTGTGCTCAGAGAGAATCCAGTGGTACCGCGACGCATCTGAAAAAGTAAAGGAGGGGGGCATCTTTGGAGTTAAAATACGATCCTGAGACTCTTGCTCACATGAAACCCTGACGAAACAACGTCATTCAAGACCTTTGATGGGCGTTTGAGCCTTTTATCACAGCTGCAGCAAAGCATGCAAGGCTTGATGTCGAAACTTACTGTAGTGGGATGTATGTGTTCAGCAAGGGAGCGCTATTATATCGTAAAGTAATGTTTAATGCTTTTTGTGTTGATACTAAAGTTCTTTGCGGCATTTAGGGAAGCTTTTGCTTATTTTGTGTACCACCATCCTCGCTTCTGTACCCCGACAAGGACTACATCTATCGACTTTCGAAATGTCTGGCTGTCATTGTCTAGACAGAGAGCATTGGAGGGGCTCACATCTGGTGACGCGGATAGGCGTTGGAATCCACTAGTTGGCGCCATTCCACGACTTGACATCCATCATTAAGTTTCATTCAACACAGCAGAGCCCTTTGACAGCGCTTTTAATACCACACGCCGCCTGAAAACTTTTCTGACCCAAAAGGCTCTTAAAGAAAACCCTAAGAAAACCCTTTTACTTGTAAAAGTATCTTGTGCTAACCATGGACGCTAAGCTCCTCTGTACATTCTTTTTTGCGAGAGATGAGCTCCATTTCAATGTGTTTAGTACTATTGCACGTCTTCTGCCAAATTTTGCGCGACGTGCACTAGACTATGCTGAGCATTTCCACAAAGCACCCTTGCCTGGACCCACCCCCCATCCCAACCTACCTGGGCGCTTCCCGATCCTTGCATTTCTGAACAATGGTAAACTTAAGAGCCCTTAAAAGAGTAATGCTTTGTTTTGAGTCACGAAAATGAAGAAGCTGCTTCCCTTTTTTGAGCACTAGTTATATCTCTTTGTTAGCTGGCTGTGATGCGCTAGCAGTGGTGGTCTTCAAAACAACCAGTTTAAAATCTCACACCCCTTTTCTTCATTCTTCAGATCGTTTTGTGTTGGAATTAAGCGTGTCATTTTAGGCATTTAGAACTCCCTCCTTTACAAGGTTGTCATAACACTATGCATCTCACATATTCGTCTAGGATACTTCATAGTTACTCGATAGCCCACTGTCTCCCTGTAAATAAATTCACTCGTACAACACGATTACGTAGACTATTTGCGTCAAATGGGGAGGAATCTCTCTCAGACTACAAGCAAGTCTACCGCTCGTTTTTAGAATTGCTCCACCTCCAAGGGCACTTTGTTGCAGACCCCCACGTCCATTTGGACGCTGTACAGAGAGACAGGGGAGCATCAAAGCGTGCAATTTTATCATTTGGCAGATCCCGCCCTGATCTTTTGCGGAAGCTTGACTCCTCAAAGGTCGAGCGGCTTCTGGCTGCCGGCCTTCCACAGAAAGTAGACAGAAAGACAAAGAATGCACATCAGAGGTTGCTAGCGTCTATCATAAAGAAGCAAGATCTGGGTCCTGGAGATGGTGGTGCAGCAGAAACGCAAGATATCTTGCGCTTGTATATTGAACTAGACTCTTCAGCAGACCTGACAGCGGCTCCGCAGCTCCTGCCTGCTGCCTTAGCCCTGCTGCCAGACATCCAGGCGGAAGTCCCAAATAGCAAGCCAGCAGCAAATGTTAATGTTAATGTAGATAAATCAAAATGTAGAGATCCAAAGGAAGGGAGGAGATTCGGTGCAAAGAAGATGGGAGATATGGCCTGGTGGGATAGAAATGTATGAGTTCTGATTTCTTATGTCTGTTATTTTAACCACCCATTGACATGCATGACTGTACACCTCGACTGCTCTCCCATCCGAGTTGCTTAAGGCATCTCACCATGCAATGCTTCCTTAAATTCACGCAATAGCTGAGTTGTGGGCAGTCTGACAGCCACATCTTCTTCTACCAGCATCACAGTGAAATTCTGGGCCACCAAACACAGTTCCTTGAGAAGTTCAAGGCCAGAAGGACACTTTTCACTTACACACCCTGTGAGATAGGATGCATCTTGACGCATTACGACAGCTATGTTGCCTTTCGACTCTGAGAAACAGCCTATATCAGCCATCAAGAAACAATGCACTCTCGCAGGACCTAGAAGTATTTTGTACTCTGGAAGGACTTTGACCAATGCGGCGGCTGTTCTCTTCCGGGCATAGATCGATAGCTCATCTAACTGATTTGAATCTGTGACTAGCTTGGCTGGTGGGACCAGTTCAGGCAGCGCAACGCCTTTGAGATCTAAAACTACGCGAGCTACAGAATATCCTTCCCATTTGGCCGTCAATGTTACCAAAGACAAATTATCTGGATTCAAAGACTCACCGCTCCTGAGCATCTCAGCACATTGAGCAAAGATTTGAAGTGAAACTGGAGGAAGGTTCACTTGGCAGACGATGCCAGCACAGAGGAGGACGATACGGGAGGCATAGCAGATGGATGCACCAGTGACTACAGCGTCACACACAGCCAGATTGCAAATCGTGGCATTGCACAGTGTGAGAAAGCCTTTGGCTGTGGTGTCAGTGCACATATGCAGATCTGCTACAGCTTCCAAGACAGCTGTAAGTGTTCCCATGGCTTTACTGCTATGATCAACAGCATTTTCAAAGGAAGCAAGGACACTGACGCCAAACTCCTGGTAGATCTTTGGCCGGAACCGAGACCTGTAAAGGCTGCAAGATGTCCTGTCAAAAGGCTGTTACCGTTATCGCTAATGGCTCCACATACCTGATGGCCACTTTTGATATTGTTCTTGGGCCGATCTTTCCCCTAAATCGACACACGGTTGCTGCCACTGACTCCAAGAAGTAGCCAGCATCAGGAAGGAAGACTGCATTTGTAGCATGAAGTCTGCAGACCATATACATGAAAGACTGATCTAATATTGCACAGGAGAGGAGATGATCTGTAGACAAACGAAGGTACTCGCTTGCAACAATGAGTGCAAGCCCTTCAAGACCTTCGGTTTTAAATCCCTTCCAAATGAGAATTCGGCAATAAGAGAAGAGCTCGTTAATGGGTGCAGTGGAAGCCTGCAAACACGCAGCTACTTCTGATACGTTCAATAACAAGGCGTTCAGCACCGCGGCTACTTTTTGACACGAAAGTGTGTGGACGTGACAAGAAAGGGATTTGCACAAGTTGATCAGATCAGCGACTCGCTGATGACCGAATACCTCTCCTTGTTTCAGCATCTTCAATCGCTAAATGACCTCGCGGTCTACACGTCCTTCTTCGGCGTTTAATAAATTTTTGATAGATAGAAGAATATCTTGTTACTTTAAGAAACAGTTCACATCAATATTGGTCTGTTGCAAAGAACTTGCAGCAGAGCTTTGTATTCGAAAAGTCCACGACGAGCACGCTGCAGCTGCTCCATCGTTTTACAAGCCCAGAGACTCGTATGTCTTTGTCTTCAGCTTCTCACACACATCCTTTGCATCTCCCAACAACATCTGAGTATTTGGCTTGTAGAAGACAGGATTATCTGCGCCTGCATATCCTGTTCCCATTGTTCTCTTCATAACAATCACTTGCTTTGCTTTCCATACTTCAATGACGGGCATGCCAGCAATGACAGAATTTGGATCTTCCACCGCAGCTGAGTTGACAGTGTCGTTTGCACCAATCACCAATGCCAAATCGAAATGGTCAATTTCAGGATTGACTTCATCCATTTCCTCAACAATGTCGTATGCCACCCCAGCTTCAGCAAGCAATACGTTCAATTGGCCCGGCATTCTACCAGCCACTGGATGCACACCAAATTTAACATTGATGCCCTTGGATTTCAAAGCCTTGACGATATCAGCAACAGCATATTGTGCACCAGCCACTGCCAGTCCATATCCAGGGACAATTAAAACGTTTTTGGCCATTGTCAATGTTTCTACAGCTCCGGAAATGTCAACCTCTTGGTGAACCCCTTCCACTTTGGCAGCAGGGCCAGTTGCAGTGGTTCCATAGCCTCCAAGGACAACGTTGGCCAGGGATCTGTTCATAGCTCTGCACATAATGTAGCTAAGAATGGCACCAGAAGAACCAATAAGAGCACCCACGGCCGTCAACAAGTCATTATTGAGCATGAACCCCTCAGCTGCCAATGCATACCCACTGTAAGAGTTCAGCAGGGTGATAACCACGGGCATATCTGCTCCTCCAATGCTGGCAGTCATGTGCGCACCAAGCACTCCAGCCAATCCAGTCGTGCTAGCCAGAGCAGCAACACCAGTGACAGGATCTCCAGTGGCAAAAAATGCCGCGCCGGATGTCAAACTGCCCGCAAGGAGGCCAACGTTGATCAAATTCTTTCCAGGCAGGTTTAAAGGCTTCGACGGCAGAATCCCATGGAGTTTTCCAAAAGCAACGGCACTTCCTGTGAGCGTTACGGCTCCAATAAAAGTCGCCAGGTATGTGGAACTCAAATGAACACCGTCCAAGTGCCCACCGCCCGCATAACTGGCTATTGCCGAAGTCACCGCTGCTAGACCAACTAAAGAGTGGAACGCAGCCACCATCTGAGGCAGATCCGTGATTGCCATTTTCTTGGCTAACAACGCACCAAGGCCCCCACCAATACCTAGAGAAGCCAATATTTGTGCAGTGGTAGCTGGATCAGATGGCAGGGCACCAAGAGTGGCAGCCAGACCAGTCCCTACACCCACAAGCCCCAATGTATTGCCCAAGCGAGCAGTGCTTTGCTGAGCCAGGCAAGCAATTGAGCCAATGCACAATCCTGATGCTGCTAAATAAGCAGCGGATTGCATTTCTGGGAAGCCGATTGATTGGCCGAGTGCGAAGGTACCTATGGTCACAGCGGCAGGAATGGCGTACAGTTTATTGTATTCTGGAGGATCTGTAGGACGTTTGAACATGTCCAGCATCCGTTGAGTGATAGTAAAACCACCTCCAATGTTGATGGCTGATGCAATGACAGCAGTGGCTGCCAGGGTCTGAGGTGCATTGGTAGGCAAAAGGCCACCTCCTGCCAACACTATTCCACCGACTGCTGTCAGACCGCTGATGGCGTTGGTGACACTCATCAGTGGCGAGTGAAGTGCTGGAGTCACACCCCAGACTGTTTGATACCCACATATAGATGCCAGACCAAACTTTGTCAGCATGGAGGAGAAAACAGGCCCCGGGGACACTGCTCCCATGCCCACAACCGTTCCCAACGAGGCCGCCGTGATGGCCGCATTCCGCATCGTCTCACTGTAAATATCCTCAGGGGTCTTTTCTTTTTTGGCCGGCTTGGCCTCTACTGGTTTAGGAGCTGCTGATGCTCCTGCTGGAGGAGCAATGGGAGGTGCTGGCCATTTCATCTCTCCGTTATCTAGCACGAGAGCTCCCCTCACAGCCTCGTCTTTAGGATCGACAAAGAAATGCTCTTTGTGCCCCGTAAAAGGACCAATAGAAAGCAGAAACTTTGAGATATTATTGGAGTAGAGAGTGGATGCTTGCGTGGGCAGTCTAGAAGGTAGATCGGTGTAACCAATGCATGTGACATCCCCATGCTTCACCACCTGACCTGGTACAGTCGTTTCAACGTTGCCCCCCTGTTCAGCCGCCAAATCTACGGTGACCGAGCCTGGATGCATACTCTCCACCATATCCTTTGTTATCAGAATGGGTGCCCGTTTGCCAGGAATCAAGGCTGTGCTGATAATGATGTCTACCTCCTTTGCTTGCTCGGCAAAGAGTTTCATTTCAGCCTCGATGAACTCCTTGGACATCTCCTTGGCATACCCACCGCCACCCTCTCCACTCTCAGCTATATTGACAGTCAAAAATTCAGCACCAAGACTCTTTGCCTGCTCAGCTACTGCAGCTCTGGTATCAAATACCCGAACAATCGCTCCCATGTTACGAGCTGTGCCTATGGCTGAAAGACCGGCCACGCCACCACCGATGATGAGGACCTTGGCGGGGGGCACACGGCCAGCTGCTGTGATCTGACCAGTGAAAAAACGACCAAACTGATTTGCTGCTTCTACGACGGCTCTATAGCCTGCAATATTAGCCATGGAGGACAGAGCATCAAATGTCTGGGCCCTGCTCAACGTCCTAGGGATGCAGTCCATGCCGAGCACAGTCATGTGCTTGGCTTGTAAGGCCTTCACGAGATCCTTATTTTGAGCTGGGTACAGAAAACTGATTAAGCCGGCTCCCTCCTTGAGGAGTGGGACCTCCTTTGCAGTATCTGGTGGCCTGACCTTCAAAACAATATCCTGCCCAAGAGCATCTTTGGATGAGCCCAGTATGGCTCCTGCTTTCTTGTACTCCTCATCTGAAAAATTTGCTCGTGTTCCTGCTCCGTTCTCAACAAACACATTTTTAAATCCCGCCTTTTTCAAAGCCGCAACACCAGCAGGAGTGATGGCTACTCTAGCTTCATTTTCAAATGTCTCCTTAGGGACTCCTATCGAAAGCTCAGAATAATGGGTAGGGCGGGCTGCGACAGTTGCAGATGCAAAGGTTTGGGCACTTTGCGGAAGTATGATTCGCTGAACCCTTGACTGAAAGACGTGATTTGTGCCCTCGACATGCAAAAGTCGAGAGCTGTAGAAAGGAGGAGGCGTCGGTCCCTGAGATAAGGCCTGGATCAATTGCCTTGCTGAGGACAACCTGTAGCTTCTAGAGCCACTGTGTCCGCGAGAGACTATTGAAACTAAGAAACTCTGCATTGGGCGGTACACAATTCCAAAAGGAGGTAAAGGGCTTCGGCCTAAATTGATTCTAGTGGGGGAAACGGGCTGGGTCTCTTGACGTCATTCTTCAATTCTAAGAAAGCATTATTCGATCATCGAGTGACATCGCCATATCATTCGAAAGGGTTTGTCATAGCCACGCCCCAAGCTTGGGTAAAAAAAGTCAACCTGCGCAGGCCTGGGTGCATGCCATGCACAAAAAATGGTGGTTGAGCTGACGGTATGTCTAACGGACGTAAAGGGACGGCTTGAGACAATAGCCTGCATATTTTCCATATAGCACAAAGGAGTTCTGCGTTTGTAGTGAGCTTTTTAGCCTCGAACACTTGATCTTCACGAATTGTGCACTCTACCATCCCGCCTGCGACAGATATAACCCAAGCAGAATGTCGAGGCGGCAAGATTATGACTATTTGATTAAACTCCTGCTGATAGGTGACAGCGGTAAGTCGTTATTTTTGACGTGGTGCTCAGTTCAATCTTCCAACGCTCCCAACTTTGTTCTGAACAAGCAGGAGTGGGAAAGAGCTGTCTGTTGCTTCGCTTTGCTGAGGACTCGTTTACTTCTAGCTTCATCACAACCATTGGTATAGACTTTAAAATTAAAAAAATGCTGGTAGAGGGCAAAGTTGCCAAATTACAGATATGGGACACGGCTGGACAGGAACGATTTAGAACTATAACGAGTGCGTATTACAGAGGTGCTATGGGTATTTTACTAGTCTACGACGTCACAGATGAAGCTTCTTTCAATAACATAAAAAATTGGATGAAGAATATTGAGCAGCATGCATCTGAGAATGTCATGAAAGTGCTTGTCGGAAACAAGTGTGACTTGGGGGAGGCTCGAAGAGCCGTGCCCACTGAGAAAGCCAAGGCACTAGCCACAGAGCACAAGATGATGTTCTTTGAAGCATCTGCAAAATCTGGGGCCAATGTTGAGGAGATCTTCACAAAGATAGCCAGGGATATTGTGGCAAGGCTGAGAGAATCATCAGATGGCGGCGGCTCCGTTATGGGCCAGTCTACCGCATTGAAAATTGGTCAAGGCCCACGTAGAAGTGTACAGCAAGCAAAAAATGGATGTTGTTCTTAAGTAAAAAGCAAACTTCTTTGATTTGAAAGAGCCAGTGCCAGCATCATTTCCCATTCTTCAATTAAATTTCTGTGAGAGTCGGTTGAAGCGGTGCTGTGACATAAGGTTTCCAATTCTTGCTGATCCAGCGCCATGATTTATAATTTACTATTTCGTATTGCCGAAGAACGCAATTGCTTAATCTACTGAGACGCGTAATAAGACTCGTTGGTCACCTATTTTACCAGCACTCATTCGAAACTGTCCTCAAACCCTCGTCAATGTGGTTGACAGTCTCGATGTACAAACCCGTCTTTCTACGTAATCACCCTAGCACTTTCTTCACTGCTCAAGACAATAGAAAGCAATCGATCACAGTACACGCATATTCTCAAGCAGAGGTCAACCCCAGCTCCATCCCACCACAGAATGGAGCACCTGGCGTTCGTGTGCCGCCAAGCGTAGACCCCGATGAGTGCACTGCCGAAATGGGGAGTCTTATAGCTATCAACAGATCTAGACCTATGTCCGAGGCAGACATCTACAGGTGCACTGCCTGCACAAAACCAGAATGTGCTGGTCCATCGGGGTGTGCTGAGTATCAGTGGCGAGACATCCCTGGCGGCTACTTGAAAGAGATCCTCACAGCAAAGGTATATGCAGTGAGTAAAGAGACGCCGTTAGAATATGCGCCTCACTTAACTTCTGCTCTGAACAATACAATTCTGTTGAAAAGGGAGGATTTACAGCCCGTCAGAAGCTTCAAAATACGAGGCGCATTCAACAGGATGGCCAGGCTCAGTCCCACAGAACTTCAACGCGGCGTCATTTGCTCCAGCGCTGGCAACCACGCTCAAGGAGTAGCCATGTCTGCAGCAAAATTAGGTTGCAGAGCGATAGTCTGTATGCCGAAAAACTCTCCAGAAATAAAACGGGATGCCGTCGCTGCATTGGGGGCGGAAGTGGAATTGGTTGGGGAGACATTCATTGAGGCGATGGACCATGCACGTGAAAGAGCCATCAAAGAAGGACTGGTATTTGTGAATGCATACGATGACCCATTGACAATTGCAGGGCAGGGAACAATTGGCCATGAAATTATTAGGCAGACCGATCCGGACGAACTGGATGCAATTTTTGTGGCGATGGGCGGTGGTGGAATGATTGCAGGCATTGCTGCAGCTGTGAAATCGTTGTTTGGCTCTAAAATCAAAATTTTTGGAGTAGAGCCATACGGCTGTAATAGTATGACGCAGTCACTTGTTAGAGGAGAAAGGGTGTCGTTGAGCCGCATAGATCAGTTTGCGGATGGGGTGGCAGTCGGAATTCCAGGAAGGGAGAGTTTTAGGCTTTGTAGAGATCTTGTCGATGCTTGTATACTGGTCGACAACGCTGCCATCTCAGCTGCCATAAAGGATGTGTTCAATGAGACCAGGACCATATTGGAGCCGAGCGGGGCAGTTGCCCTGGCGGGACTGAAAGCATACGTGAAAAAGTATGATGTCAAGGACAAAAAATTTGCGGCTGTCACATCTGGCAGTAACATGAATTTTGACAGGCTGAGACTCGTGCTGGATCTGGCTGATGTGGGCAGTGGAGAGACGATGCTCGCAGTGTGCATGAGCGATGAAGATGGTGCCATCGTTCAAATGTTGTCCTGTGCTGCTGCAGATCATCTTCTGGATGTGACAGAGCTCAAGTATAGAATCAGTGGGGACGGTCAAGCACGTGTGCTACTTGGCGTGGGTGTCTCCCCTGGGACGAGGCCGATGCGGGACATGGTGTGTCGACTGACGGCCAGAGGGTGGCAAGTTTTGGACTTGAGCTCACAGGAGTTGGCACAAGTCCACCTCAGGCAAATGGTGGGAGGGGTGTCTAAGGGCGGCTCTGTACCAGACGAACGTTTTTTCTGGGTTCAGTACCCAGAGCGCACTGGCATGCTGAGGAAACTTCTGTCGCCGCTGACTCCGCGGTGGAACATAACACTGCTCAATTTCAGGAAGTCAGGGGGGCGGACGGCGTCGGCATTACTTGGACTGCAAGTGCCAGACTGCGATTTGCCTGAGTTTGATGAGGCTTTGAAAGCTGCCAATCTGAGTATTGAGTTCAATGTGAGGGAACTAACTGGCGAGACAAAGGACGCCTTCAAGCTCTTCTTGGAGTAGGTAGAAGGATGGGGAGGGGAGTC
Source organism: Axilococcus clingmanii (assembly GCA_019693495.1). Classification (NCBI taxonomy): domain Eukaryota; kingdom Viridiplantae; phylum Chlorophyta; class Chlorophyceae; order Chlamydomonadales; family Chlorococcaceae; genus Axilococcus; species Axilococcus clingmanii. Next base: position 33,657 of record JAAMXV010000445.1, read on the forward strand.
GTCCGAGGTGGCCCGGCATCGAGTGAGTAAGCGCGAGGGAAAACGCATTTCTAAAAGGAGGCGTGTGCAACAGAGCGTTAAAACTGATTAAATAATTTTTGGTTTGTGATTATAAATTTGTATTTAAGATTCGATCTATAATTGGTGGGCAACATATGAGAGACATTCTAAATTAAACTGAATGTCAGGTTGGGGAGAATTTGTATCCCACGCAGCGAAACAAGTTTGGTCAAGCTTAAAATCGATGAGCTCTTCAAATTCACTCAAGAATAATAAGCAGACTCTTTTTGAGGTAGGCTTCATTTGTCACTGGGCACGCTGTCTTGGACCTCTCTCATCTTTCCACACACTTTTCCACCACCATTCTTTTTGTGTCCTTCACATGTAGGTTGGCTACCTCGGAGTGAGTATGCTAGGTTCTTGGCTCATACTGCGCTGGGCTTTGAAGCAGCTGGACCCTAACAAATCTAACAGAGCAGCGTCTAAAGAAAGAAAGAAAGCCTTGGCCAAGAGGTTGGGTCGGCCGGTGAACACCGACGGGCAGTACGAGGACATCATTGCTCAAGAGGTGGTCAACCCAGCACTTATTAGTATCACCCTCCAAGATGTGGGGGGTCTTGACCATGTGATAGATGACCTGAAACGCAATATCATTACACCAATGAAGGAACCGCATCTTTTCTGCACAAGTTTATTGAGGCAAAAAAAGGGAGTCCTCCTGCACGGTCCCCCTGGCACTGGCAAAACTATGCTGGCCAGGGCATTAGCCAAAGAATGCAATGCCTGTTTTATCAACTTAAAAGCCTCCACACTCCTTTCCAAATGGTATGGTGACACCAATAAACTCATTGCTGCTGTGTGGAGTTTGGCGTACAAAATACAGCCAGTTATTATTTTCATCGATGAAGTCGATTCCCTGCTGGGGAGCAGGCGTTCACAAGAGCATGAGGCAACTACAGCTATGAAAACTGAGTTCATGCAGCTTTGGGAAGGGTTCGAGACCCAAGTCGGCAATCAAATACTAGTCCTGGGTGCAACGAACAAAAAGGATGCTTTAGACGAGGCCGTCCTGAGACGATTCAGTCTGCAGTATGAAATCAAACTGCCCAATGAAAAATCAAGGGTGGCCATACTATATAAGACTATACAGAGGCATGCAGATGAACTTGGACCTGCCTCCATAGACATTTCGCTGATGGGGGAAGAGAAATATGTGATGAGCGGAGAAGTAAGCCCTGCGCTGAGAGATCTGGCAGTCAGGACGGAAGGATTCAGTGGCTCTGATTTGAACGAGTTGTGCTCCCAGGCTGCTGCCATTCCTGTTCATGAGTATTTGGTTAGAGAGGATGATGGTATATTGAGACCTCGTCCAATGAGCTTAGAAGACTTCGACCGGGTACTGGAGAGCTATACTCCTCCCTCCAGGGCAGCGCAGCAGAGGCGCGCGGTGCAGAGAGGTAGCATGAATGGAATAGATCACGAAGTGATGTCGCAAGAACTTGCTGCCTACATTGCTCGGATGTTATTGTCTGGACAATCTGTCAGAGCCCATCCAGTGGAAGAGTAAATGTAACTCTTGTAGCGAAGGCCGTTTCCCTAGTAACTGATGTGACCCTTGCTCACTGGGTTGCCTTTCCATTCCACGACCCTGGAAAGTAGATGAGCTCATCCATAGTATGTTCTGTACATGCACACATTGTACAATAAAAACTCGTCGAGCGCCTTGGAATATTCGTTGAAATCTTTATTCTTCAATATTGCAAACATGCGCTGCACATTTGTTCCCGCAACGAGCAAGATCTCCGCTCAGCGCCGTACTATGATAGTTGTACGCGCAGAAACGTCCAGCAACGGGATCATTAATCCTTCAATTGAAAAAGAAAATCCAAAGGTGGCAACAACCATCATGATGAACGAGCAAGAGAAGCCGATGGTCGCATACTGTCGCTGCTGGCGGTCATCCACCTTTCCTCTTTGCAATGGTGCCCATGTCGCCCATAATAAGGAGACGGGAGACAATGTAGGACCTCTCCTCCTTAAGAAGGCATGAATAAGAAGATTTTGTTACGTGGATTTCTTTTTTGTAGACAATTACATATATATTCTTTTTACTTACAGGGTGTGCACAGTATCCAGGAGGCGGAGGGGATATTACTCTACGAGCTCTTCATCCATGAGGTCACCATCCATGTAATCTTCCTCATTAAAATCTCTCACCGCCGAAACAGGAGTCTGTGCTGCTTTCTGCCTAGCCTCGGCTGCTACTTTCTTGATATCGTCGACCGTCTGCGTTGGTGGGGCAACAGCTTCCTGCATGGCCACCCCTCCATCCTTTAATTCATCCGGTAAATTCCTGAGAAACCATGGGTGCTGTTGAATCCCACCGATACTTATCCTTTGGGCTGGGTTTGCTACAAATATACGAGCTAGTAAATCCAAGCACTCTCTGCTCATATGAAGGCCCTGTGGAAAGGCATATTTGACATGCATTATGCGTTGAATTGTCTTCCTGAAATTACGAGGGTCTGCAGGATCTTCGAAAGGATAAGCACCTACTAACATCACATACAACGTCACTCCGCATGACCACACATCAGCAATCTCGCCATCGTATTGTTTCCTCGATAAGACTTCTGGGGCAATGTATGCTGGCGTTCCTACCGTACTCTTTGGCTGCGAATCAAAAACTGCAGATTTAGAATAGCCAAAATCACAGATCTTTAGCCTTGGAGCTGGTCTCCCATCCAGCAGGGTATTCTCAAGCTTTAAATCACGATGGCAGACGCCTTCTCGATGACACCACGCAACACCACTGATTAGCTGTTGAAAGAAGTAGCGAGCCTCGTCTTCAGAGAAGCGTCCTGCTTTTACAATTCTGTCAAAGAGTTCTCCGCCAGCTGCATATTCCATGGATATGCCTAGATGGGTGGTAGTCAAGAAAACTTCCCGGAAGCGGATGATATTGGGATGACCCGAAAGCTGTCGATGATTGATGATCTCACGCTCTACATTTTTATCAATCTGCGTTGTGAACACGTCAAGGGTAAAGGGCTGTCTAGTTGTAAGGTGCTGAAGACAAAGTGATCACGAATTTACCTTGTCCCCACGCTCGATGAACTTGACAGCCACTAGGTCTCCGTTTCTTTTGTCTCGCATCAGCTTTGCAACTCCAAAGTTTCCGCTTCCAATGTCCCGTATCTGTGCATAAGAGCGGGTTGTAATGACATGTCGATTGAATCAATGAACCAAGCAGAGGTACCACAATCTTGTAGACCGTCTTTCAGACTCCTGTAAGTGTACGTACCATCTCAAAGCGGTCGGGTGCTATATCCATTTCGCTCTCGGTAGACTAGTAGACGACACAATGACCAATTGCAAGACAGTCGAAAGCCCTCCAAGAATACTTCAACCGTACAAGAACCTATATGAGCTTACAAGAGTGAAATATATGTTGAGATGCGAATAGGGTACGACCAGTAACCCTCAGCTAAACAAGTCTGCTCAGCTCCAATCCTGGAATGGACGGATCCAGGCATCTGTGTGAAGGGGAGGTGAGCTACATGGAGAGCAGCCTCTCCACTGCAGCATGCACATTGCCTCCTGTAGCTACAAGGGCCCTTATATTTGCATCTCTATCAAAGAAACCCATGTCTTGTAATTGCTGCAATTGAGAAGCAAATGCTGCCTCTGGATCTGCTGGAGGTGTTCGGACTCCCAAGCTCCCTAGGGTAGCTCCCATGCCTCCAGGTCCTCCTAAACCTCCCATGGTGCCAGGGCCAAGGAGTTGTCCCAGAGGTCCCTGCTGTAATTGAGACAAGGATTCATTGAGCCGTTGCAGTGTCTCCATATTTCCTGGGTCAAACATCGCCGCAAGAGCATCAGGGTTGTTCAATGTCTCAGCTAGCGCAGGGTTCATTGACGATGCTTGTTGAAACATTGGATTACTTTCTAGCATGCCCCGTAATTGAGCTACACCCTCAGGTCTGGACAGCATGCCCCTCACCTGGTTTTGCATCTGAGATGAGAAATTTGGGTCTGCCATAGCATCATGAATTGCCCGCTGCATTTCAGGCGACTGCATGGCCCTGTTCATCGCTTCCATAACTTCTGGGTTGTTCAACGGGCTTTCAAAGCCTGCGCCCTCAAGTGAAGGCATTGCAGCAGAGGTAGTGTTTGTATTCACGGTTGGTGGTGCTGCCCAAGGGTTTGGCAGCGGGCTCTCGTTGGGTGCAGATCGTGCTCTGGATGCGGATGATGGCTCTTCAAAGAGTGCAGCAAAGGGATTATCAGCACTCGGTGTTCCCTCACTTAACCTGGTCGACTCCAGAGCATCATACATTGGCTGCCCAATTTGTTCATGCACCTGTCTTAAAGCATTAAAGCCACCAGGCAAACTTTCTAAATTTGCCATGGCTCTATCCATGTTGCGAGTCATCTCCCGCATCAGTGAGGGGTTCTGCATTGCTCTCATCATCTCTCTAATTGTGTCTGGATTTTCCAAAGCTGCAGCAATCTCTGGATTTGCTTCTGTCATCCTCCTCACAGCTGGATTTGAACGGAGCAGTGCTCGCAATAATTCTGGGTTGCTCAGTAAGGGCTCTATCATGGGGTTAGAAAGTGCATTTCTCATCATACTGTCATAAGATGGATTGCTGGGGTTGAGCCCTGCTAAGACATCTGTCCCCCCTGTTGGTCCTACAGAAGGTGCTACTGATGGAACTGCCGAAGTTGGTGCAGGTGTTGCAGCTGCACATGCACGGCTCTTGACAAAATGGACGACATGCTCGTCTGCAAGGCCTGCACGGGTTTGAGCGGTAGCACGGAGGCTGAGAGTCCAGCAAGTACAGAGGATCCGATGAGGAACTTACCATAACTTTCTACAGTTTTTTCATCTTTTAGAATTTGGCCTGTGGAGCGATCAAGGTATGGAAGATTGGAAAATGCTTCGTTTAGAAAGACTCTTGACCTTGACCGCTGACTTCAGCAACTGTGCAACTCCTTACCTTTGTATATTAGTCGGATCTGCTCAATGGGTACATTCGCTTTCTCTGAAACTAATCCTTTCAAGAGTGATATAGTGGATTCCTTTTGTAAGACCACATCGTAGGAGCCTCCTCCTGCAGTGGCTTTAATTTTCAATGTTATTTCTGTCATAATATATTTACCTGTTTACATGAAATGTGCATACTTATTGGGCTGGTCCTTTTGAGAGTTGTCATATCAACACTCTGGCGCTTATGCAGACCTGGCAATTGAATCACACTTTCATGATATCATAAAGATATTATTCTCGCATACTGGAAAATTCCTACCCTGGCAACGAGACATAGAATAACATAAATTTTGGTAGTATGATGAAGGTTACAATTGACGGGTCAAATTAACAATAGCTCCATGCTTTGCCTTAAACATCATGCCACAAAACTACCTGCAATTTAATTTTCCTGCAATCAATTATAACTCTCAGCGACCAGTCGATTTGGCCCCACCTTTTCCTGCACCACGAGGCACATTCTTTGCTGCCTTGGCACCACCAGCACTTCGGGCAGCAGATTTTTGTGCAGCCTTGTCGGCCTTAGCCTTCTTTGTGCGCTCCTTAATGTCACGAAGTGCAGCTTCCCGGCTAGCCTTTCGCTGATCTGGCTTCTCTGTACGCTTCTTTGCAATCACATCCAGGGTTGCGCCAGCGATGGCGCGGTTGGCATTCCGAGCAGCGGTACGCCTCTTCTTGCGTGCTACTTGTTGTTCTTGATCTTTACGATGTTGCTTGCGATATAATGTGGTCCAAGCAATCTTTGCTGGCCTCTTACGTTGGTTGAATAATGATCGACACTTTTGCCTTAAGAAGAGAAATTGCTGCAAAGGCGGGAGTGGGACATGGTTAGCAAGGCCCGTTCCATCACAAGCAACCTTTTAGATGAAATTCTTCACTCCAAATTCATTTTCGGGACATTTGAAATAATATAGTGTCCTAAATCTTCTGGAGATAATTCCTACTGGTCACATACCTGTCCATCAACACGGATGTACAGAACTCCTCTTCCTGGATATATCCTCAGGCCGCTAAAACGGCAAGTTTGGGTCCTGCAATATTTGAACGATAAATTAAGGGAGTTAGCTACCTAGGAAAGGCACGGGTCCACCAGCGATGGAAACCATCAGTGAAAGCAAGGTAAGTAATCTTCTTGCGTGCAGTTCAACTTACTTGAGCACCATCTTTAAATGCTCTCCCGACCCTTTAAAAACTGAGAGAGAGAGCTCTTTAAACAACTTGGCTCCTTTATTGGCCAGCAGTCACAGAATTTTCCACCTCTTTGATCCCGGCAACACAATGAGAAAAGACTTGAAAAACAGCTTGATGATAGAGTGGTGATGCAAAAACGCATCGAATAGTGTCCATCAGAGGGTTCATATCGTGAAGATATGACTTTCATTCAAGTATCAAAACATTCTCTTCAGGTACGACAGTATCGATCGAAGTCCATCTACCGTAAGAATAATCCGTCGACATACAAACTGCGTATAATGTGTGTGGCTACAAGTACTAAGAAGCATATTGACCTCATTGTTAGCGATATAGACGGCACATTATTGAACTCAAATCAAGTTTTAAGTCAGAGGACCATACGAGCAATCCACGCCGCTGCAGATGCAGGCGTCCCTATGATTATTGCGACAGGAAAAGCCCTGGGTCCATGGAGAGAGGACGTGTTGCCATACCTACCCTCATCTAATGTCTGCCCTAGAATATATCTTCAAGGCCTCCTTATCACAGATCACACAGGGCTAGAAATATATAGCCGAGCATTAGAGAAGAACATCATCTTGGATGCGATACAATTTGCGAAAAGAAAGGACCTCACACTCGTTGCCTACTGCGGTGATAGAATTGTGTGTGAAAGCACGGATAAACACACAGATAGACTCAACTTCTATAAGGAACCTCCTCCAGAATCTATCGGAGATTTGGCGAGACATGCAGAAACCCTCCCAATCCAGAAACTGATATTTATGGCCCAGCACGACGTCATCGAGAGCATACGGCCTGAAGTCGAAGCCATCTTTCCCCCTAAATCTGCATCCCTCACTGCAGCCCTGTCAGGCATGCTGGAGGTACTCCCTCCATCAAGCTCCAAAGGATCAGGCGTAGAATGGGTTTTAAGAAATAGGCTCGGCCTATCTGAATTTAGTAGCGTCATGGCATTGGGTGACGGCGACAACGATGTAGAGATGTTAAACTTAGTTGGGCTGGGGGTAGCTATGGGCAATGCAGGACCCAATGCCAAGGCTGCAGCCAATGTCACTGTCAGTACAAATGATGAAGATGGGGTTGCTGAAGCTGTAGAAAAGTATGTGCTCAACCCCAGGGGAATTTCATTGTAGAGCTTTATTGAGCAAGGGCAAAAAAAAACTAGCTATGATCATCAACGTTTTGGCCAGAGTCAGTTTCCCAATCACCATCATCTTCGTCCTCGTCGTATTCTTCGTCTTCGTATTCTTCGTCGTCGTCTTCTTCGTCATAGTCGTCGTCACTATGATAGTATGAACCAAGGTCAATTTCGACCCCTCGATGGAAGTTTTCTCTCGACACCGCTAATAATGTATTGCTTGACGCCAGGGCGGCTTCTGTGTCCCCTTCTCTGTTAGTCAGCCACTCTACTGCAGCCTCTAGTGAGTTTCCATTGAGGAGTAGAGCGTCCTCGCTCAAGCCCGGGTGAAATCCCATTTCAACCAATGATAACAGTCGAACTTCGTCAGCTTCATCAGGCAACATCTGAGCTCTCATGGACATCAATCCTTGCACATTGAACAGTCCCTGGGACATCATTGCATTACCACTACTTCCTTCATCCTGCTCCAGACTATCTACCGCTTGCCGCATCAAGACTCCAGTTGCGAGCGCCTGTATAATGCCCATGCTGTCATCAGTGCCAAACGCCTGCATGAGGTCTTGAGGAGACAGCCTACGATCTGACGTGAAGTCCAGCAGGTACCTCATATCCTCGCCGCCTTCCCCACTTAATAAGTCTTCCGGATCAAATTGTCCATGCACAATTGCCTCCAACGTGTGCAGTGGATTAAAGCCTACTGGAGTTGGCACCTCCTGTGCCCTATGAACTGGAGTTGGGACCCTGCCTCCGCAGACCTCTGCAATAGCATTGTTGATGTCCGTGAGAGTGGGTGGAAGATCTGAAGAAGATTCTTCTTTCAGATTTGGTTTTAGATGTTTCCTGATTGGCAAAAGAACATATGTCTGTAGAGGCCTCAGCGTCTCACCAGGAGCAGTGAGTCGCGCACCGCAAACCTGGTGAAGGAGAAGTGAATGGCTTCAGTAAGAATACACTTCTGATGAGAGGATTTTCTTCTTAATGTCTGCTTACGATTCTTAATGAAGCGTTTCGTGGAGGCTTCAAAACTCCATCTATTGTGTCCTGAAACTCTGGATCAGAAAGCAACTGATTTACTGTGGTTCCTGGTCTTACTCGCGCAACAGCTCTACCGTCTAAGCTTTGTATAAAGACATCGAACATAATGGGATTTTCAGTTCAATCCTAAGTCGAGGTTGCTGCTTTCAATGGGGCTGTGCTGGGGTGTCTCTGGCGGGGTGTGGAGAATCCACTGAAGAGGGAACAATAGAAATTACATATTGGTAAGGATCCGCATGTTGGGCAATCCATGGTGTTAGATTGCCTTGGAAGTTAAGGGAGACACACACTACAGTACAAAGGAGTGGATTGAAAACTCGGTACTCATCATAAATAAAAAACAGAGATTGGGAGGGGAAGTTTCCCCAGCGGCCAGCGGGGCGTGCCAGTTTGTAGTTGGTGAATCTCACATTGAGGCCAAATTCTTCAATGAAACATAAAAACATAGTCTTATTTAATCTTTAATCAAGAAGGAATCTTTAAATTTCCATAGATCTAGTTGTGTCGCCAAGTCAGAGCGTGTTCATGTCAATTCTGAAAGCCCTTGGCTCGCTTGTATTTGTCACCTCAATTGTACTTACTGTATACTTCACGCATGCACAAGATCAAAATGAGACTGATAAGCGTATTGCTACGGAGACTTTGATGCTGGAGGATCTCACAGCTGGTGCTAGCAACGATAAAACTCTCCTACAGTGGGCCTTCAGGCATGCCGATCCAGAGGTACAACCGACAGCATCAAGGGCCGTCCCCCCTCTGAGAGAAGAAGCAGCCCATGATATCAGAGACGCGGACGTTATGGAGGCAGCTATTGCCACGTTAGTCAATCGCTCATCCACGCTCAGGGAAAGGCGCAGTGCACTTGACAGCCTGTCTCAATTGGTCGAAGAGCTGGACAACGCCAATGAATTTCCTCACATGGGTGGTCTGACTCCACTTCTACAAATTTTGAATGATGAAGCAGAACTGGCAGGTGCTGCTGCAAAGGTTTTAGCTGTAGCAGCATCAAACAATGGGGCCTTCACAAATGAATTGATGTCCAGACACCCTGAAATCATAAGTGTACTTATGACATATCTGGTGATGAGTAGTAGTGGCACTGCTGATGCACCCAAAAAATGTCTGTTTGCGCTTGCAGCTCTTGCAAGAGGTAATGTGACAGCTCGTAAACAGTTTTTGAAGTCTGGTGGTCTGAAGTCACTGAATCATGTGTTGAGTGGAGGGGCCTCTACCCCTCCTGTACTGAGGAGAATAGCATTGGGTTTTGTAGCGGATCTAGCAATGGAAGGCTTCACTGATGCTGGAATGTTCAGCCAAGTATCTCCTCTGGCTGTTTCTGTACTGAGGACTGTAGGCAGCGATGATTCTGACATTGTGGAGAAGAGTTTGATGGCGTTGAATGCCTTGTTAGCACAAGATCTGACTCTTGTGGCCACTTTGAAGGCGGAGAATATATTTGTCACTCTAGAGAATTTGAAGAAACGGCACGAATATGAACATGTGATGAATGAATTAGCTGCATTAGAAAAAACATTTGCTGTACAATACACACAAGAATTGTAAACATACATGAATGATGACTCGCTCTCTTCGTATCGAGAAAGTGTCCCCAATGGATTTGGTTTATGCACTTTCTGTCATAAATGAACGGCTCTTTACTTATATTTTTCATCCGCAGTATTCACCTGAAGCTCAAAGACTGCATGTACTTGCTGTGAGTCGGCAACGTCGTCCTTAGAAGACGACGCCGGTGGTGGTGGAAGACGGCCGAAGAACTGCAAAGTGAAGGGTTTCCCTAACATCCCATCAAATGCCGTTCTGTGAATTTGAGTGTATCAACCTACCTTGCTAAACGTATTCTTCAATCACTTTTTGTGTTCCTCTGGAGATGCTTCGATGAACTCTTTCGCGTGCTGCTTCAGCTTTTCAAACGCACTCGTTTGCTCGCTCTCTGAGCATTTGTCATCGGGTTTGTCCTCCATATCTTCCACACGATATCTGACTTTATTGTAGTGAGGTTAAAAATTAATGGTTTTCTCTGCTTTGGTTGAGTGTGAAACCCGGTCGCCTTGTCGGCAAGGCATGCCAAGGACCTACATGTACGTGCGCTCTCCTCTTGCTGGGACCACCCAGGTTCAAATCATGAGATGGCTAAGGCAAATTATAGGATAGGAGACCTTGAACTAAATCATCCATTTTTTCCTATGCATTTGTGGGGTCTTCACTATGTTCCATACAGGGCGGCGGCTGCTCTGATCTTAAAATTTTAACCTTGAAATCGCAACATTTCAATAAAGTCGAAGCAGTATTAAATTATTTAAGATGGGGCGACCTATACCCTTTGAGTGCGCCGCAGAGAACTGTAACGAACTGTTAACCTGCGCGAAAACAAATGATCAAGGATTCTTTTTTACCCTTGATAGTGTCTTCGCAAAACCGATGGTCTCTGCCGCAGGGGTCAATCAAAGTCTTCAGGTGCGTATATATGAGACGGCTCAACAGACGCCGATCTATCAGAGTGGCAATAGCGGTCCCTTGTATTGTACTGGTCGCTTTGCTGTGCTGTCGTCCTCTTATGTGTAACCACCCCTTTGCTTCTTTTCCAGTTTTGGGCATGTTGCGAATTACATAGAAGGAATGCAATCGAGTTCATACTAAAAGACTTGCCTTACAGGCGCAGGAGAGTGCCTCTAGTAGAAGAGGCATGCAACACCTGAACAAACCATTATTTATCTAAGGGAGCAGGCTGCCTATGTGACATGTGTGGGCGTGGGAATGAATTGATATATGAGACTGCTGTACAGAACTTACAGAGGGACGCATAATAATGGGTGCAAGGAGAAGGGAGAAGAATTAAGAGGTTTCTTGAAAGTTAGCAGCAGCGACGGGGCTTTTTAAGTGTGAACTGAACTGGAAAAGAAGTAGAGAGCTCATGAGGGCGCTTTTGGGCTCTAAAGGGCAAATAATAGCAAAATAAGGGCCCTTTATCCCTGACAATAAGGATGCACTGCCTCAAGAGTCTGGCTTGTTCTATGGTGATGTCGTCCATCACTCTGTGGTGAGCATTGAGCAAAGATATCGTCAGTGGGAGGGCGCCAGGGTAGCCACTTCAGCTCAGCAGGATGCAGGAGGGCAATAGTGTCATCATGAGTCTATTTATTAGGGTGGGATAGGGAAAATGATGGGGTATTACAATGACAAAAGGGGAACACAACACGCAAGACTATCAGTTCTCACTACCACAAAGGCTATTGTAAAGGTCAATTGATTCTTGTAACTTGCTTCTGGCAGTATCGATTCCTTCAAAGCCATCTACAGTGACTTCCTTTCCTTCCTCGCCGCGTTTGTAAACTTCGAAGAACCTCTGGATTTCATCGAGGCGCTGCTGCCCAAGGTCATCCAAAGTTTCCATGTCAGCAAACATTGGGTCATCAGCAGCCACACCAATAAGCTTATCGTCCTTCTCACCGGTGTCGGTCATCAGCATCACGCCCAGCAACTTGACTCTGGCAACAGAGAGTGGCACAAATGAGCTTTGGGAGACCACCATAATATCCAAGTTATCTCCATCATCCTGTCCTGTCCTTGGAATGAAACCATAGTTGATGGGGTATGCCACAGCATTGTAGAGGATCCTGTCAACCCCAATGAGCCCAGTATCTTTGTCTATCTCATACTTCACCTTGGTACCACTGGGAATTTCGATGAGAGCATTCACGGTTCCATTGGAGGCCTCGTCACCGATGGTCAACATACCGGCTGGGCCTGGATATGATGCGCAGAGTTCCTCTCTCAAAGCATTCATGTCTTCAGACCCTGGAGCCATGGCAATTTCTTCCAATGATTCAGAGACAGGAGCCATTTGCTTGAGGTCCCTTCTGGCCGACGCCGCAACTGCAAGGAGAATAAGTACAATCGCCTTCATTTTCTTGCTCTTCAAAGTAAGAAAGTAAATTCAAAGTATATACGTGACACTATACGTGTTTTAATACATAAGTGATCGCAAAGTATCTGCCCTAGCAGCATGCTGCTAAATATTCCATTTTATATTCCATTACAGTACTATATTGGATTGGTGGAGCTAGGAACGCGTCTGATGTGGGGAAACGAGCGAGCTCTGCCAATTTACAACGATCAAAACTGAATTGATAAAATTTGTTCGCCACCTACTTCCACTTGAGGTACGTCAATCTCGAGAGTTTTCTTCTCTTCGTCAAAACTGTAGGGCAGAGGATACTCGCCTATGGCGCACGACTTGGGAGCAGAAGACGAATAGGCGAGGAAAGTTCCTCTTCCCTTCACTGTCACCTTTAATGCCTGTGCCGTTCCTTGCTTTTCCATTCCACCGTTGATAAACTTGCCGTTATTTGACTTGTTTGAAAGCCCCTTGCGAGATCCGTGCTGTGTGGATGAAGGGCGCTCCTCCGACCCCTCTTCACAAATCGACACAATTGCACCACCGCCATTCAGCATATTCGTCAACCCAATAGGAGCAAAGTGCAATTTTTCATCAAAGTATGTGCAGATGGGAGCTATTGTGATGATAACAGCGCTCTTTGCTTTGACACTGAGGTTTACTGTCTCCCTCCTCGAAACTCTGCTTACTTCGCCAGTTGTGTTTGTGTACAGAGCCCAGTCATCCTTCGATTCAAGTCCGTCCTCCTGCTTCCATGTCAACCCTCCAACAATGTTATTCGTACCGCTCATTGCTTGGAGGAATCCAGCAATCGAAGCTGATGATGTGTGATCCCCATACAAACCAACATCACCGATGGAAATATCAGTTTCCAATGTCGGTGGAGTAGCGTCATGGATATGAAAACGACGTTTTGCACGGTCCCAAGACGCCCCTTGAACATTGAAAATGCCTATAATGCTGGTGTACCTATTCACATTCCATAGCTTCAGTAAAGACTTGCCATCTTTTCTCACATCTGAGAACAGACAGTCCCTCGTCGGTCTGGCCGGCAAGAGCGCTCGTAGAATGCTGCCATCAGGGAGAACCAGCTGCCGTAGGATATCGAAATTGTGATTACCAGGGGCATCAGAGACATAGACAGGACCCCCACTCACAGCCCTGGCCGCAGCATGGATCTCAGCAGCTGGACTACAGCTGTGGAACATATCAAAGTCGGGCAACGCCAGCGCAGACAAGAAAAGGCCGTTGTAGGCACATGCTGTGATGTGGGGTATGTGGCTGGCTTTATCTGTGGGGTAAAAATCATCGGATGCCCTTGCCACAGCACTGTCAGTCCACCTGTATATATTCTCTGTGGAATGTGCCATGCAATTGATGATGTCATTCTCTGGGAAATGCTGTTGAACTGAACTCTCCAGCGCTTGATGCATCAGTGCTGCTGCGTAAGGTCCCCCACCGACTGCACTTCCAGCCATACCCACACCTGCCTGTGAATCTACCTTAACTCCGCTGATCCCTGCCCCTGCCAAGTAGCTATGCATATCCTGAAACAGTTGAGTTGGATTGTCGACAATTCCAACACCCCCCAACACTGCAGGATTCCACAGGAGACTGGGCTCCACCTCACACAAGCTCTCTGTGGGCTTGGCAAACACCAGCCTCGGTGCATATGGCTCCATATTTGGGGATGAGGGGGATACGCCAGACCAGTAGGCAGCTAAGCTGTGCCACACATACACCGACTCTACTCCCAACGACTTCTTTAAATATCTCACAACACTCCCCAAATCTTCATGTCTGACTCTCAAGTGGTGAAAATCCTCTGCAGTTGCTTCATGACTCGAAAACTTTGAATTGGCCCTGATGTCGACCAGACGGCGGGTAAAAATGGTTGAATCAGCATAAAATTGAAGCATTGCATTTCTCAAGGGTCCCGTTGCCAAGTAGTTGAAAAATGACACTGGCCATGACCCATACGCGGCCGGATCGACGATCCAGATGTAGAAGAACAATACGAGGGCCTGGAAAGCACCAGCAGCGAGACCCACAACGTACTGCAGTGCCGCCCAGGTCAGTCTGAGTATGAGGGGCTTCTTATGCCTCCTACGCACAGCAATGGTTGTGTGGGCCGCCCCCTCGTCGTCATAGGTGGACTCCAACATCTCAGGGGCATGCTGCAGTGCCAATGTTTCCACGTCCAGTGTGCTCCCCATGAATGATCCCTCCAAATCCTCTAACGCTCTAATCTCCTCAAGAATTCTCCCTGTGGCAGTACCTGCTGGCACGTCTTTCAAGGCTTTGGACAGCACTTCGATCTCACCCTCTATGAACCTCTCTCTCAGGTTACTTTCTGACATGTCGTCACTCTCTGATAAGAGTTCTGATCTCTGGACCTTCTCTGAGATGTCCTTTGAAGTAAGTCCAGCAGCAGATCTCCTCGTAGGGAATGCAAGCGGATCCTTTTTAAAATCGGCATCTATGTCAGTGCATTGCCAGCCATCATCGATGACCACCCATTTGGGAGGAGTACCTCCAGCTGCAAGACTCTTCACACCTGCCACAACGCCGCTGGCAGACACCGCGGAGTAGAAGGCATCCCAGGAACACCATGCAAACAAATCCAGTGTCTTTGGAATTGTCTTGTTCCTAAGGGGCTTTGCTCCACCACTGTACTTTGCAGCCTCAGCTATTGCTGTATCTATGAGAGAGTATGGGTCAGTCCCAACAGCAAACAGCACAGCATGATCCCAGAAATCTTTGACAACTGCATCATCTCCAGACTCGATGCGAAGGAAGACAGTGTTGTTGGGATGCCTGCATACAGAATATAGAGTGGGGATCAGTTGAGTACGCATGGAGCGATATAATGAATAAAACTGAACAGTAAAAAAGTGAGGAACATGGAGGATCCCGCTAGTTCGCTAATACCAAGGGTCCTAGCAGATGGCTCGCCATCACAGCGAACAACATCCTCTAACAAAAGAACGGTTGAGGATACCCGTCAGGTATGTATCTGAATCGACTTGTAGATTCTAAATTATGGTAGGTTGGCAACAACGCTGATTTGAAATTCCTTCGCGCATCTCGTGCAGACAGGTCCAACTGCAGAGCCAACTGACAATGGCACGGCCGCTAAAAGGAGACGTGCATCACAATTGGGTCTTTTGGGAGAAAATGCCACAACTCCAAACCGTCAGCAGTCAACAACGCCAAACACAACCGCCTCGCCTCATACGAACCAGCAAGATGAGCCTGACGTATTTGAGTTTTTTGCTCAGCGCAATGAGGGACGCCAAGACCTAGAACTAAAGCTTAGAACACTTCAGCAACAACAAGCTCACTTCCAAACTCGAGTCACTGAGGCAGAGGCGGCAGCCTCTAGACTCAGAGCAGAGTTAGCCTCGTGGACAGCCCAAGCACAGACACGAGAAGCCCAATTCCAATCGCAAAGACAGCAATTAGAAAGAGAGCTTGAAAAAGAAGTCAAAAAGGTAACTGCCTTGGAGATTCAATTGCGTGAGCTTGCTGACAATCAAAGCGAAACTCTACTACTATCCTTACCAAGTCCAGAGACTACTGTGTCTGCCTCCCGAGAGGTGCACAATCTCAAGGGGAGAATTTCTCAGTTGGAGTTGGAGCTTATACAGGCTCGATCAGATAGAGAAGAGTCTCACAGACAAGACAAAGCCAGCATTGAAGCAGAGCGCCAAAGAGCTAATGCTCAACTCCACACAAGAGAGCTGCTCCAAAGGCAACTTGATGAAACAAGTGCACAAGCAGATTCCCATGCTGCTTCAAAAAGACAACATGAATCCCGTGCCGCTGAACTTGAGAGAGAGCTACAATCCTCCTTACTTGTGAAGGCTCCAGTAGACCATTCCGAAGGAAATGAAGTTCTCATTCGCACCCTTCGAGAAAAACTTGAAAAGCAAGAACCCCTTGTGCAAGAAGTCTTGAAACTAAGAGAGCAAGCCTTCAACATTCACATTTTGAAGGAGCAGGTGCAATCAGCACAAGCCAGAGCACGAATTGCTGAAGAAAGCCTCGAAAGAGCTAGCATTGCCGAAGGCCGGGCCGAAGAGGCAGAGCAACAACTCTGCAGGTGGACTGCCATTCTGTCTGATGCAGCAGGTTGTGCAACACCGGAGGACATCCTGCATCTGCTCACTAAACTTCAACAGGAAAGGGTGTTAGCTGAGAGTAGAGTGAGTGATCGTGCAGATGAAGTTGCTGCGTTGAAAGCCGACCTTTCTGCCACAGAGGCGAAAGTTATAGAAGCAGACGCAGCCAGATCATCTGCATTGGCTGCAGCTGAAACTCAAGCACTTGATTTGGAGAAGTCAGAGCGTAAAGCTGCCCTATATGCTAAAGAACGAGATGGACTTCGAGCTATTTTGGCGTCCTATGACGAGGAGTACCTCAACCATCAAGGAACAGCAGCGCTCACCCCTCCACAGAAGAGAATAATAGAGCTAGAAGCTACCATTGAGGAACTCCACTCCTACATTAAAATCTTGGAAAGCAGCGCAGATGCAGACAGGCTATCCATGGGTGGTAAAAAACGGGCAAGCTTGGATGGTCAAGCAGCCATAGCAGCAGCAGAATCCAGGGCGACAGCTGCTGAAGCTCGTGCTAGAGAGTTGGAGGGTGAGGCGTTATCTCTTCAGCAACAAGTGGCTGCTCTGGAGAAACGAGTGAGCGCAGGGGACTTTAACCCTTTGAACACACGTGTGGTTCACTTCAAAGACAACCCTGAAGCTATATTTGAAAGAGAAAGTACCAAAGCTCGAATAGCTCAACTTGAAAGTGAAAACGAGGCCCTCAAAACGACCGTGCTTCAATTTGAACATGCGCCCACAGATCTTGCTGTCAGTGGCAGTTTGAAAGTACCTCAGCTTGAAGGTGAAAATTCGCTGCTGTCCAAAAGGTTGGCAGAAGTTCAAAAGACTTCAGAGAGACTTCAACAAATTTTCACTCGCCAAATTGCCATATTTAGAGAAGCTGTGCTTCTGTTGTTTGGATACCGAGTAGAGATGATTAGCGATCCTTCCCAACGGGACTGCAGAGCACAATTTACCCTCACACCAGCTGGTCAAGAGCACAATCATCATTCTTCACTGGCATTCAAACTAATGAGAGATGGTTGCATGGTTCTTCAGCCCACGACTGCCACTATCAAGCAGTATACCAGGGAGATTGAGACATTCATCGAGAGATTCAAATCCATTCCAGCGTTTATTGCCAACCTGACCATGGAAAATTTTCAAAAAGATACGAAAGATGTGTAAGAAACGTACCTTCCAGTTGCATATTTGCTGTTTCCTCGTAAAGTTGCGCGGAATACATTCTGATCTATGAGGGGCAAAATGATAGCGTAAGAATCATCCTCCAGTTCTAAAAGCAAAAATTGTGTTTCCGGAGGAAGTTGGCTGCCTACTGTCCCCCATTCTGGAGTCATCCACCAAAGCTTATTTCTAGCACAACAGAGCCAGTTCTTGCACTTTAATGTGCCCAAAACCATTTCATATGCACTTACGGCACCATTGGCGGCTGTTGCACTGAGCAGTAATGTTGTGTCTGTGCTCGCTTTTGAAGGTTTCAAATCGGTAGATAAGTCCTCTAGCAATGTCAATGTTGATCCAGGGCGAAGCGCTTGGATCTTGTTATCAGCAAAGGCGATGGACAACAGCCCAGCCTTCTCTGAGGAAGATTGGAGTGGACGCCCCATAGGAGTGGCGATGGCCTTGGCAGACACTTTGACTCGACTGAGTCTAGGATTGGATGGCCAAGTGATCTTGTGGATACCTTTAGATACTGCAAATACTAGGATGTAAGCCCCTTGTCCAGCAATCAAGAGCAATTGTACTTACAATGGGTGGAACAAAAAAGACTTCGCAAGTGAATTGAAGAAGGTCGGGTTGAACTCTTGGCTATATTCAACATCCCCCGCATATTGGGTATCCAAAGAGAATGGTGCGACAGTACATTTGTTCAATTCCGAACGAAAATTGGGAGTATTTCTTTTGGAACCACAAGGCGTGGTATAGGCAAAAGTTTTGGAGGCTTCGCAGGTTTTAGGAAGCTAGGAGGAGTATGATGATTTGTTCGACTCCACCGTGACTTCACGGAAGAATTTATGTAACATGGCATTTTTTCCTCCCCTTCTCCCTCCGTCCATGGTCAATCCATACTCACTTTGGGTGAAGGCAGGGGCATAACTTCTACGCCGCCAGCTTTTCTGGGATCTACTGGTCTGACATCTTTCATGTTTCTTGCCCCTGTGCGTCCCAAGTATTCTTGTTCTTCTAACACATCATCTAGAACAAAAGCATTCCTGGCATTTGAGGCAACAGGAGTTTGATGGGGAAGCCTTCCCATCTCTACTGTCCTCCTGCCAAGGGAAGCCTCCAGGTCATTTCCTTCTCCTTCTTCTTCTTCATCATCATCATCATCTACCAAGGCAGTATCTGCAGCATCAGCTTCAACCAAATTCAAGTACTGATTCCCCTCTCTCATCCTAAACGTGAATAATAATGCTGCGACAAACAGCAATAGCACTACATTTTGAATGATGAGGATGGTTCTATCAACGACACTGGGAAGAAACACTGGAAGCAAGAATGCCGCCATGCTCGCTATCACATACCCACACACCCCGTAGAAGAATCGCTTGAGCAGCAAGGCTTTCTCTCTATCTGCCACTTTGTCTGCGATTGTTTTTCTTGCATCCAAGTCTTCAACATTGACATCCCCATAGAGATGGCTAGCATTCATTCCTGGCTCCAGCAAGGCTGCCCCAGGTATGGGCTCCGCAACATGACCTTCACCGTGACCTTCACTGATGGGGATGGCTGGTAGGGTCGAAGGGTCCTGAGGTCCTTTTTCTAATGCTAACCGCTCAGTGGTAATGGTATCAAAGATGTAAAACCAACTGAGCAAATAGGACATAATGGATGCTATGAGGCAGATGAAGAATAGGATGTTGGATGCTATCTTTATCTGCCCCTCCGTCGTTGCTTCGTAGAACTTTTGTGGGTCTGCTGAAAAAGCGTTGAAGCCAGCAACACTATAGAATACAAAGTCAGTTACTATGGAAGTCACAAAGAATATAGATGGGATCACAATCACAACGCCTGTGTGAGGGCCCAAAGATGAGCGAGTGATGCAATACCCTGCAGAAACCGCCAAGAGCGTCCCAATCCATACTGACTCTGACAGGTCAGTAAAGAATATGAAGGCCCCAAAAGCTGCAGCATGCATGTTTGCTGTGTCTAATGAATGGTGTTCTAGCGCAAATATCAGAAGGATTGCATCCCTCAGGACAAATAGAAATGTGCACAAGAGGAGGACAGCGTAAAGCTGCCAACCTCGCGAGCGGATGTGTCTGTGCCTCCAACCATCTAGCAATGCAATGAGTAGCAAAAGTACCCATAGCGAGAGGCGTGGAATCAGATAGAGCTTCTCCAAATACACTCTGTCGGCCATTTTAGATCAAATGCGAATTGATCGGGAACTTGTATGATAGAGTTTGCGCGAGTTTCCGACACAACTATCTTACAAAAAGCAAAACCTTTAATAAGAAACTGTAAAGTGGGCTATAAAAGTTGAGCCTGCCCCTTCAGCAAAGCTAGAGACCTCCGCTCGGTGCGCTGCCCGATTGCCACACTACAGATGGCCGTAGCAACATAGTTTAGTTTAATTTTATATATCACATAGTATTAGATTAAGGTCTAATAGCTTTA
The DNA here is from genome assembly GCA_019693495.1 of Axilococcus clingmanii. NCBI lineage: Eukaryota > Viridiplantae > Chlorophyta > Chlorophyceae > Chlamydomonadales > Chlorococcaceae > Axilococcus > Axilococcus clingmanii. The sequence continues at coordinate 53,744 of JAAMXV010000445.1, forward strand.
TTAGTACGAACAGAAATTGTTCTCTTATATTTGCTTTTTTCTTAGTTTGAGATTTCTGTATTTTGACCGACGGTCAAAAGTCGGTGTAACTGATATGGAGGACTACATAAAGAGAGCTCAATCACACAATATAGTAGCAGAATCGGACATGAACTCAGAAATAAAATCTGACCTTATGGATATAGCTACGACAGCTTTGGAAAAGCAGCCCGAAGATTTAGAGAGGTGCTCATTGCAGATCAAGGAGCAGCTTGAGACAAAACATGGCATTCATTGGAATGTTATTGTAGGAAGAGATTTTGGGTACGACATCACACATGAAGAGGAGGGTCATTTCTTACTTATTTCTGGAGGTATCATAGGTGTATTATTATGGAAAATATAGACGATCTTAACCAGAAAATACTCTTCTACCGTCAGTGACCTCAGGACTCAACAGCCCAGTGCTGAGTGCTTCGCCAACTGTCATCTGTGGCAAAAGCTCAGCAATTGGCAGACCAGACCGAGCACGCTGATGTAATCGAGCAGAGGCTTTATCTCTTGGATATGTAAGATGTAACCCAGTAAAGAAAATACAACACACAGCCCAAGGTGCCGCCGTACACAGTGCCAAGGCCGTCGCGAGCGCTTGAGCCTTCTGTTCATCGCTTTGCTCTTGTGATTCAGAGAATCCCATTCTTTCAGCCAACCACCCAACTAAAGGTGCACCCATCGCAGCTATAGCTCCTTCTAAAGCTCGATCAAAGCTGTAAATCATGGGCCTCTGCTGAGATGGCACAATCTCTGCAAACATGGGGCTGGTACACGCTGAGCCTGCCCAACTGATCAGTGAGCCCCATACGAAGAATACTACACCAAAAGTGGCTACTCCTCCAGACAGACCTTTGTAAACAAAAATACTGGAGGGAACACCTATTGCCACTGATAGCTGTGCCACCAAAATTCGCCCATGGTTGGGGGCGATGCGGGCAGCCCAGTCACCAAGAGATCCGCCAATCATGGCGCCCACAGCAGTGCCCAGCAAGAATAAAGCAGCCACCAGAGATGCATGAAAGTCAGAGAATCCAAGCAATTGCAAGTAGTAGGTATTGAAAACAAGGGCATTCCAAGGAGCAGATCCAATCACTCCTTGCGTGATGATTATCAGAAATGTCGGAACGGCAAATATCGATGTAATGTCCGCGATGATCCTACTCAATGTTGGACCTCCCTCCTTTAATATATCTGGATCTTGTCTATACCGTTCTTCCTCCACATTAATTCTTGGATCTACTGAGTACGCCATATTGAGTATGCCAACTATCAACGAAATTAAAGCGACTATCATGAAGGCAACCCTCCATCCCTCAATGAGGCCCCATGGCCTCAGATGTCCAAGGTTGGTAGCCCCAAGAGCCCCCAACATTCCTCCAATAGCGGCAGTCAAGTAAAGAAATCCAAATGCTCTTCCTCTGCTATACTCTGAAAAATAATCAGCTATTAAACTCTGAGCGTTTGGAATCAGGAGAGCCAAGCCAACGCCATTCAATGCCCAGAAGAATAGTCCCTGCGCCATAGATGAACTCAGACTGAATGCCAATGACATACTACCCCATATCAAACAACCCCATCCAAGTATATTCACTCTATTATAAAAATGCCCAAGGATGCCACCGATTGGACTGCACAAGGCCTGGACCAGGGCACATGCGAGAGTGATGAAGCCGAGCTGACGAGGAGTTGCTTTGAAAGAAGCACCGACATACTTGTAGAGCGCAGGCAGCGTTTGTTCGTTCGAACGCTCCAAGATGCCTGCTACATTGACCAGCACAGTTGTCCTTGCTCTCTGGTCATAGAGCGTTCGATATCTCCCAAATTTGTCTCTGAACAGACCCCCTCTAACCCTCAAAGGCTGAGGTTCTTCGGCAAAGGGGGATACCAAGGGTATCGTTTCCTCCGAATGAGGCTCCTCTGCTATCCTCACTCTCTTCTTGTGCTTCTTAACAGTACTGTCCATCCTCAAAAATTAACTCGTCTAATAGGAACATGCCGTGCACGTGAAGCCAATATAAGGTAACGGAAAGCATCTCTTGATGTACCTTCCACGCAGCTTCAAAAAGAAACACCAGCATGTAGCTAACTGAAATACATCGGAATTGTGCGAATGCTCTCTCCTTGCTTGACACTCAGTAGTGCTCCTTGCTTAAAAGAATTTTTGAACACAAGATCTGTCTCAACCTCGCCAGACCCCAGGTCTGTCTTGAGATATCCAATGAACCGGGCCACAGGTACCGGGTCAGAGCGAATATCGTACAAGGCTGTATGTCCTGCTGCTGGGTGCTGGCAGCCTCTGCTCAATGCCAGCGCTAGTCTTTGCCCTCGAGGATCCCATGCAACCCTTTCTAATACAGTGCCATTACAATCAAGTTCAGGCAACAGCAATGGCAGGATCTGGGCTGATAGTGAAGGGGGCTTTGCTGTGAAGTGCAGGGATGACAGAGAGAACGAATTGGCATGAGCAATGAACACAGACCGGGCATCTGGAGACCAGCACGCATCGATCAACCGCCCAGCAGTTGCGCTCGACGGTGACCAATGCTCCGACCACCAAGTATCTGTCTCCCAAATCTTGAATGCTCCGCTTGCATGCCCCACAAACAAATAAGAGCCGCATGGCGACCATCTAAGAAGTACTACAGAGTCTAAGAATGCAGAGTCTCGCACTGCAACGACACATGCTGTGCTCACATCCCATACATGAACGGTAGCACTGTTGCTGCAAGAAGATGCGAGGAGGTGCCCTCTAGGATGCCAGTCAATTGCTACAATTGTACTGCCTGCTTTTTCTGTTGCTTGACATGGCAGGAACGTCATCTGCAGCCCAGCATTTCCATCCACTCTACGTGGCGTTGGGACGGAAATTCGAGGAGCTTTCTCCAAGTTCCAAATGCAAATGCCGCCAGAACAGCCGACGGCAAGGGTTGCTGCTGCATGAGGCCTCCATGACACTACCATGATATCTCTCTGAAACTCGTGTTCTAATAGAAGCCAAGGTGGCAACTGGCCCACCGATTTGTGCCTAGAAGACTGACCCAGCACAGGAATCTTCCCTTCAAAGTCATATATGTGAATCCTTTGATCAAGACTGGTACTAGTAACTATGCAAGCGGTGGCAAGCCAAGGAGCTCTTGAATGCCACGACATTGTTCGTTTGCAATACCTCTCAGCAGTACTGTATCCAAAGACTCTTGCAAATGAGGGAAAGGTATAGAAAGATGTACGAGACGACTGGACGGTGGCAGCTGATGTGAGAGGAAGACGAGTCTTGAGCACTGGTGCGGTCGAAATGACGCTCTTGTCTTCTGAGAGGTTTATGATGGGACATCTCAACGTGTTTTCGACTCCAGATTTTACGGTCACTGAATTGGATGGGGGAATTTGAGGGGAAGTTGAAAGTGTGATCACATGATTGGCATTACCTAGGCCCGAATTGAGCTCGCAGATCGTACTTTCTTCCGCCATTGAGTATGGTCTGTCAATTTCAGAGCGATCGAAAGGAAAATGTTTTTCTTTCCGTTTTGGCGTGCTAGTTTTGCAAAACAGTTGTGCAATTGCACAACTGCCAGAACTCCATTTTAAAACACTGTATGTAATTGAACAGTTTGCACTGATAAGACATAATTGCAAAAACTTTCCAATCTCTTTCAAGTTTCTATTAATGTGTTTGTCCTAGGGTTCTCGCCAGATTGTTCTCTAATTTTGCTGATTACAGTCATGTCCTTCCTTTTTAGACGGGCTGCTGAACCAGCTGCCAAGAGGGAAACTCAGTCAGGCGTGCCGTTAGAATTTATCCGTTGGAATGGAAAAACTTTTGAACTCGGAAATGAAGCTCTCGACGTTTTGCAAACCTTGACGGGCCCAGTCGCTGTCTGTGCTGTAGCAGGGCGTGCGAGACAAGGCAAGAGCTATCTGCTCAATCAACTCCTTGGTCAAAGCGGAGGTTTTCGGGTAGCTCCAACCCACAGACCATGCACAAAGGGACTATGGATGTGGAGTGCGCCCGTCAAACGCATTGCTCCTGATGGCACAGAATATGCGCTCATTCTGCTAGATACAGAAGGGATCGATGCATTTGATCAAACAGGACAATACTCAACTCAAATATTCACCCTCAGTGTCCTCCTGTCATCTTTATTTGTATTCAATCAATTGGGAGGGATAGATGAAGCGGCTTTGGATAGACTTTCATTGGTAACGGAGATGACTCATCAAGTCAGAGTACGGTCTGCAGGACAAGGAGGAGGCGGAGGAGCGGAGGAGGATGCACGTGAATTGGCTGCATTTACCCCTGCTTTTGTCTGGCTTTTGAGAGATTTCTTCCTGAAGCTGGAGGAGGATGGAAGGACTATTACTCCCAGGGATTACTTAGAAACTGCCCTCCAGCCCATCAGCGGGACCTCTCAGGCCGTGAAAACAAAGAATCAAATCAGGGAATCAATCAAAACCTTGTTCCCCGATAGGGACTGTTTTGCTCTTGTAAGGCCTGTGAATGAGGAAGATCAACTTGCACAGCTTGATGCCCTGCCTCCTGAAGTATTAAGGCCAGAATTTCGCAGGGGTTTGGCGGAATTGACAGAGCTGATCTTCAGAAAGGCGCAGCCAAAGAGGTTGGGAGCTCAGGTTCTGAATGGACCCATTCTAGCGGCTTTAGCCACAGCATATGTGAGGGCCATAAATTCTGGTGCAGTACCAAGCATTGCCTCCGCATGGCAAGGCGTTGCAGAGATAGAGAGCCGACGCGCTGCAGACGATGCGGAAGCGGCTTGGGCGGCAGCGTTCAGCCCCGATTCTCTTCCAGCAGATGAGATGGTTTTGGAAAGCGCGCATCAAGCTGCGCTATTAGAAGCCCAGAAAGCATTTGATGCAATGGCCATTGGAGACGTGTCGATCCGAGCGGCCAACGATGAGCGCTGGAAGCAAATGGTCGGGGCACGGTATACTGAAGTGAAACAGAGACTCCTGGCAAGTGCAGCAGCTGCCGTCGAGAGGGCTCTTGGGGAAGGTGCAGCAGCACTTGCAACAGCCGCCAGAGCAGAAGATTCCTCTATTGAGTCTGTGGTAGCAGAAGTGAAGAGATTCGAGGTGGCGTATAGATCCGCTCTGAGTGTGAGTGGCCCAACTAAATGGCCTAGATTTGCAGAGTTTATGAGAGATAATTTTACTTTCGCATTGCTAGATGTCATCAAACGACAAGAAGTTAAGAAGGAAGCTGCTCTGCTGGCTGTAAAACAGCGAGTTAACGACGCAGAAGCCAGAGCAGTGGCTGCTGAAGGAGAGTTGGGTGCTTTTCGTCAGTCATTGGCTACTGTGCAAGGAGAACTAGCACAGGCAAGGAGGGACACTGCACAGCATGCAGAGCGCACTGTGGCCGCTGAAGCTGAATTGAGAAGAGTGCAAAGCACTGTGTACCAGGAGGCAGACTCCCGCGTTCAAGCAGCACATGCTCAGGTGGCGACCACGTCGGCCGCGCATGCAGAACTGGCAAGGCAGGTTGCTCAAACCCGCACACGATTGACAACAGCGCATGAAGAATTAGAGCGCCTGAGAGCTCATTTAAGTTCGTTGGAAGCGGAGAAAACTAGCTACAGAAATAGTTGGGAAGGTGCAGCTGCTAAGCTGGCAGAAGAGGAGGTCGCCAGGAGGGCAGCGGAGTCCCAACTGGCAGATGCACATGCTGCATCGATGCGTGCACATCAGCAAACTTCTCCACAAATATATGAAGAACCGACAGCAGAGCCAATACAGGAAGAAAGTCCCCCGGATATCAAGAGGATGACTATGGAGAAGATGAAGGCATGGCTCATGGAGAATGGGTATGAAACTGAAGCCTGGGAACTTGCAAATAGGAGAGCAAAGAAGGGTGATTGGGAAGCCTTGATGAAGAGAGTTATAGGACAGTGAATTCCGAGTAGTAGTATAATTACGAGTAGTTAAGAATCGCAGTGTAAAAACAGAAGTGCCCTCATTGTAAGTTCAATTCGATAGGGGTCCCGGGCATCGTCACGAATGTGCTCTGAACGTGTGTGAAGCATGCACAAGCGTGCCTGGCGTACGCCATTCATTCTCTGTGCCAGGTGTTTGAAGACACTTAAAAGGACACAAAATCTCTGTCTTACCTGTCAAAACTAATTTTATTACGATGAATGGCACTTCTGTAAGGTTAATTTGATTTTGTTAGAACGAATCCGACTCCTTTAGTAGCGATTACAATGTACACCTCACGAGCCTGTAAAAGGTTATCACCAACAATTGCGCCAGTGTTTGTCCTTCCTAGACACTGCGTTGCTCTTTGGGCATCTTTGAGCGATAAACAATGGAATTCAGTGGGTCGAAGAGCGACTTGCAGTAATTGCATGGTCACTCGCCGTCAAAGGTCAGGTGTTGCCACTGCTGCCTTGTCCAGCCTGGCGTCATACCCATTATCAATCATCAGGAAAGGCCTCACTTCAGAATGGTTCGAAGACGCTATCAGAGACATTGTCAGACACCTCTCTGATGTTCCCTTCCTCCAAACCGTCAATTTCAGTGCATCTGGGAGGCCACAATGTTCAGCTTTTCATGTAGAAGGCCCTGTGGTGCATTCTCCAGAGCTTTGGCAAAGCATCGCAAAGCATATCAGTGCTGGTACTACGCCAGATGCAGTCATATTAGTCCAAAGGTTAGATGTTACTCAGAGTAGAGATGATGAGTATGTTGCCGATGAGAAAGCGGAGGAAACGTGTCAGAGACTGCTCTCTTCGGGAATAGGCAAGAGCATCCTCACTGACTCTGTGGGAGATTGTTGTGATGATGATGAAGAGGAGGAGGATGTTATATCTAAGTCTCCGTCTAGCACTGTTGTACCCTTCACACATAAAATAAGCCAGAGTAGCAAGAAGAGGGCTTCTGTGAGAGCAGCCGCATTGCCAGAGTCGATGACTGCCGGTCAGACTTCCGCATTCTGGGGCGTTGTGGTACAGTCAGCACAGCACACTGGAGCAGAGGGGTGCTATTTACTGAAAACTGTTAGAAATGTAGATCCTACTGGATGTAGCTGTACCCACTTCAGTCTTACAAAAATTTCAGAACGAGAGAATGTCGAGCGTCAGTTTGTGGACAGCTGGCTTGTGTGAGCGAGTGGATGGAAAGGTTTAGCACCACCACACCAAAATGTGTACCCTATTTTTTTCTGTGTTTATTTAATCATTGTAAAGAGCTTTTGATGTATACAAGAAGTTCTATCATAGATTACACATGCATCAAAAGAAAATACCATGACAACACTCACTTCGCATTCTTGTAATTTTGTAAATTTCATCTGGGCTCAATTCTCTTTCTTTCTCAACATACTACACAGACATCAGGGGTTACATTCACTCTCTCACTCTCTCTCTCTCTCTCTCTCCTACTTGAGAGGGGGGGGACTGGGAGATTTCCGTGGTCGTTTGATGCCCACGTGAGGGGCTGAGGGCGTTGGAGAGTCGCGTTGGAGCAGAGGTCTATCCACTTCCATGTTGCTCCTCCCCTTTGCATTGTCCAGTTGAGAGACGGACAGGACCACTGCACACGTAGAGCTGGCTCTCCCTGTCCCACCGGTGCCTCCATTCCTGCTTCCCCCTCCGATGGTGTCCTGGTTCTTTTCCTCACACAACGCTGGAATGGGCGTGGCCATGGCCATTCTTTCATGGCTGGACACATTATTGCCAGCAGCACCAGGTGTTGTCACACCTGAGCAACTCTGTCCATTGGCATTGCTCACCTGGGCCCTGGAATACACTGCAGGTCTCCTTGATGGTGGCGCACCTCCATTGGTCACTACAGTAGTACCCAGAGCATTGCTCTCAACTCCCTCGCTATAGGCATCATCACTTGCCCCCCCCTGTCCAATTCTAACATGTTCACATGACTGTTGACGAACAGGCGGCCTGATAGCGCCTCTGGCCGTACTACGATAGGGCTCTGGCCATGGAGAGCCTTCAGGTATGCTAGGATTAGGATCTGTAGCTGGCCGGAAGGGTCCCCGGGCAGTGCTCGGGGCTCCGAAGGATGCAGACTTTGCTGCAGCTCTATCAATGACCTCAGTTGCTGCCTTCAGAGTCATCTTGCTCTCCTCCACACTTATCACTGGGAAGGGATAATTGGAACCCAGCTCCACGCCGGCATCGTCAAGCAGAGACTCCGGCGCCTCCCACGGCCTGTGAATGTAAGCTGTGGGCACGCGAGCCAGTACGGGGAGCCATCTACGTATATAATTTCCATCTGGGTCAAATTTCTTAGCCTCCGTAGCATGATCTATGATGTAACTGAACTCATGAGCATCAGCAAGACATCCTGCAACATACTGCCACCCCAAAGCATCACACTCCAGGTCAGCATCCAAGAGCGCGTCCCAGTAATGTTTTAAGCCCCATTGCCAGGGCAACAACAAATTTTTCACCAAGAAAGACGCACAGACCACTCTCAATCTATTGTGCATCCATCCTGTGCTCCAAAGCTCACGCATCCCTGCATCTACCAAGGGGTACCCTGTATTGCCCTGTCGCCAGGCCTTGAACATACGTTGATCAAATCTCCATGGCACTGCTCTCAGATGCTCTAGCAACGACCTCTCGTGGGTGAACGGGAAGTGGAAAGATAAGTATCTTGAGTACTCCCTAAAGCCAAGCTGACGTAAAAAGGCATCGAGTGCCTCTGTACTTTGGCCGCGTCTTGCCCATTCCAGGGCCATGGCCTTCACGGCATGATACACGTGTCGAACGCTCACTTCCCCAAAGTGTATATAAGGTGACAGCTTGGATGTCGAGTTACGATCTGTCTTTGCTTTGTCAGAATCAAATGAAGGTAATCTATGAAGGATAAAGTCCTGAAGGAATGTATGACCTCCTGCGCTCCCGGGCCCCCAATGGAACTCCAACTGTTGATTAGAGAGCTCCTCTTCAGGCAGCATCAGCCCTAGCTCCTGTACAGGTAAACCAGTAATAGTAGCTGATACAAGGGGCAATACTGCTGGAATAGGGAGAGGGGGGGGTGGGGCATAGGGCAGTGACACATGAGCATTCCAAAACTCGTCAAAACACGTCCAAGGTCGCCCATTTGCGGCCAGAACTTCCCAGGGCTCCCTCAATACATCCCCGTTGAAACTCTGACATAACAGACCTGCTGCACTGAGTTCTGCCTTGACTTCATTGTCCCTGACCATAGAAATTGGGTCATAGAGATGATTGAAGAGTACGCCCTGAGCACCAAACCTTCGGGCAGCCTCTGCCAGAGCTCCTCCTGACTGCGCCGATCTCAAATATATCAAGCGTGAACCGAGTGCCATTAAATCTTGCTCTAAAGCTGCAAGAGATTTGGAAAGCCACCAGCGGGTACAACGGCCAGGCTGAAATTGGCCTTCTTCCTCTGGAGCGTAAATGTACACAGGGATCTGCAGCGGCGAAGTGGATGACAATTGGTTCCAATAAACCCAACAATTTTAATCGTCCTGTCGGTGATTTGACCTTCCTTATCATCGTTTTGTAGTAGGGAAACACACTTACCACTTCATTAGCCAGTTGCAGCGCGGCAGTGAGTGCGGGATTGTCAGCAACGCGCAGGTCCCGTCGAAACCAAACTAGGACCCTTTGTAATCTTGGGGCAGAGTTATTTACGGGACCGTTCTCCCTCCCATTGCTATAAAATCGCCCTTTCGTAACAGGCAAACTACTAAGTGCGTCCATGATTAGTACTTCTAGGTACGAGTCCACTTTAAAAGCTATCAAGGTTGACAAATGTGCCCTTCATATGATAAAAGAGTGCAACACACTAGCAGTGATCAAACAAAAAGTGTAGATAAGGAAGAAATTATTCTCAGCGGATTGAAGCGCCAAGAAAAATATCGGTATTTAGCGTTCAAATTGTATTCGAGTCTTCAAAGTATACACTTATATCAAAAGTGCCATCGCGCTTCCGGAACATAGCCATATGAACCCTCTGGAAGTATCAGGCCCACAGACTTGTTTCTCATGCAAAGGGAAAGTATCTTTGCCCATATCTTGTGCAATGTAAATCTGAAAGCTTTGCTACATTGGAACCGCTACTGGTACACTGGTCAATTAGAAGAAGTATGGCGTAGTGCAGTCTTAATGGCAAGCTGGACATCACTCAAGCCAGAAGTGGACAAATGAAAGGGAGGACACACATGTGCCTGCCTCCAGCAGAGCGATGTGGGCAATAAAACATAGTTCTGTGTTTGCTATTTTATTTCTATAGTCCTTTGAAGTCATAGTGTAAATTGTGATCAACTCTTGTAATTGTTACGGCTATTATTCTTCCGAAAAAAACGTAAACGGACTGTAGTCGGATCTCATCAGTCTCCAAGATTGACTGTTCCGTAGATACACCTACAATGGTATGGTATAGATCTGCTTTTGTTTGAGAGATATTGGCGGTAACTCACACCACTTGGTAGGCGGATGTTACTCGAGCTGACCAAGACCTTATAAACCTGTTCAGTCGACTGAACACAAGAAGGCACGATGTGCAAGCACAGATCAAGGCCAAGAAAGCAGCTGCAGAGGATATAGAAGAAGCTGGAAATGAATGCATGCTTGTAGATGATTCAACCATTCCATTTGTGGTTGGAGAATGCTTTGTGCACCTTCCAGGAGATGAAGTCGAGCAGAGGCTCCAATCACTCCTGGAAGAAACTCGATGTGATATAGACAGGTTGGAAGGGGACTTGAAAGACACTCAGTTAGAGATGGCTTCCTTAAAATCAACTTTATATGCCAAATTTGGAGATAGCATCAATCTGGAAGAGTAAAGTCTTTTTTAAGATAGGCTTGTAGTTGTTCAAGGCATTCTTTCAGATTTGATCTCCCAAATCCAAGTCGGAATCTCCCCTGCTGTGTACTTCTTTCATCTCCATAGACACTTGCTGGTAGTAGCAATACCCCTGCTTTTGAGACTGCATCTGCACAGAAGTCATCTGCAGAGCCTCCGAGAAGCAGACGGGGAAAGCAAACTGTACCTGCCTTTGGAGGGGTCCACTCAAGGAGATGATCCCATTCAGAAAAGAACTCATACAGCAAGGTTAAATTTCTTCTCAATAAGCCCATTTGCTGGTCTATTAATCTGTCATATGCTCTGATGCCTATCAATGCCAGTATCTCAGATGGAGCTGCTGTGCAGATGGATGAGTAGTCCTTCAGTTCCAAGATCCTTTCTTTCACCTTTCTTTCACTCGTGGCGATCCAGCCCACCCTCAATCCAGGAAGGCCTATTGTTTTGCTCACCCCACTGAGACTGATTCCCTTCTCAGGATACAGCTCCACAACCGGAGGTAGTCTTTCCAGATGGCCTGCGCTCCCAAACTCCAAAGTCCTATACATCTCATCGCTGAATATATAAGCGCTCACACTCTTGCATTTTTCCATCAGCATGATCCAGCTTTCTTTGTCGGGAAGCCATCCAGTGGGGTTATGCGGCACGTTGAGTATCACCATTTTTGTACTGTCTGTAATGAGAGGTATTAAATCATTGATAATGTCAAAAGTAGCATCGTCTCTCATTCTCCAGAGAGTTGTGGTGCACCCAACTGCCGCCGGTATCTCCAGCAAGCTCTGATAGCAAGGAAACTGGCATACCACCGGGTCTCCAGATTTTAAAAGAGCCTGTAGAGTGAGAGCTAACATTTCTTGCGGTGCCCCAATGATCAGGTCATCTGGAGAGCAGTTGTGATAAAATGTATCAACGATTGATTCTCTGAGGAGGGGATGGCCTTGGGTCTCAGTATAAGCTAAACTGAGCTCGCTCCAGAGTCGCTTCGTCTCTGATTCGGCGAGCGAAAGAAGGTGGTGCAGGTCCAGAGGCTGCGTATCTGAGCAGCATAACAGATATGGCGCTTCGAATTCGTGCTTGGCAAAGTATCGTTCAAGCTCGAAAGGTCGTAAATTATTCATGCTTCAGTTTTCATTCCATTAACAAAAGGAGAAAAGGGGACAGCGTCTTTGGCAGCAGCAGATATGTAACAAAGCATTTTAAGCGGCATGAAGAGAACAAGGATTCATGTCGAACGATAATGATTCAATAGTACTATACTTAATAGATGGCTCTCTTCGCTCCATACAGAGCCTTGGGATACATCACCGATGACCCACCATTTGCGATTCAACGCAGAGGAAAAGAGACATATGCAACTGTCAGCGTAGGAAAGTCTTGGCAGGTGGGTAGTTGATCTAATATTGAACATGTTGGTTTTATGACGCATGCAGTGTTCCATCGATGTACACTTCTTTCATAGTGACAGCGGCTTACACTTCAATCTGCAGGTATATAATACCTCCAAGCTGACTCTGGTCCTCGTGGGGCCTCAGTTTCCTCGAGAGATAACCGCCATAGAGAGCAAAGGCGATAGAACTTTTGCTGCAACAGCCGGCGGGTCCGTCATTGAGTGCCAGCGTGTGCATCGTTCAGGGGTCTATGAAGGCCACACTGCTGATGTCTTATTATTACTAGCGATAGGAGATCATCTCTTGAGCTTAAGTGCAGACAGAAAGCTCATTCTCTGGAATATTGGGCAGTATGATCAACCAGCCGTATCAATCACCTTGGACTTCACACCCACGTGCATGGCACATCCTCCCACCTACCTTAATAAGGTTGTCGTGGGTGGGATGGATGGGCGATTACAACTATGGAATTTTACAAATGGGAAGTTAGTTCATGAGTTTAGCAACCTTGCATCTGACATCAGATGCATAGAGCCTTCCCCTGCGCTCGATGTCGTTGGGTTGGGCTTATCTGATGGGTAAGTTCAGGACGGGGGGGGGACACATATATTTTGTATATATCCCAGCCACAATGCCTCTGTTAATCCCTTTGTTATTGCTTTCCTTTTGAACGATGATAAAGTTTCATATGAGGCTTATATGAACTGGAAAGTTTCGCTGACGGCATCGGCTGTGTTCCTCTCTGATGTTATCTGATAGTAGCTTTCTGACACCCTTTTTCCCTGCCACAGGAGAGCGATACTGCTCAATCTGAAATACGATGAAGTCGTCTTAGAGCTTGCAAATGCGTCCGGTGCTGGCACAGCATCTCTGTTCTACCTCTCCGGAACCGCGGCAGCGACGACAGCCAGAGGAGGAGGTGCCTGCACCAGTATTTCATTTAGGTCCGGTGTCGGAACGCCCCTCATGGCTGCTGGAGGAGGAGCGGGAGCAGTGACGGTGTGGGACTTAGAGAAGCGCAAGCTTGCTACTGTCATACACAATGCCCATGATGGACCCCTCACCCGTCTGTATTTCTTCCCTGGGGAGCCATTATTGATGAGCGCTGCCCGTGATAATTCGATGAAGCAATGGATCTTCGACACGACGGACGGTAGCGCACGTCTGCTAAAATTCAGATCTGGCCATTCAGCACCCCCAGCAGTTGTGAGGTACTATGCAGATGGCAGACGACTTCTATCAGCTGGACAAGATAGGGCATTCAGAGTGTTCTCCACGATACAAGACCAGCAGAGCAGGGAACTGTCGCAGAAACACGTCGCAAAGAGAGCCAAGAGATTGAGGGTGGAGGAGACTGAGTTGAAGCTAGCTAGAATAGTCGCTCTGGATGCCTGTGAAGTGCGAGAAAGAGATTGGTCAAACGTCATCACAGCACACGAGGGTGACTGTGCGGCTTACGTCTGGCGACTGCAACACTTTACACTGGGAGAGCACATCCTCCGGCCCCCATCAACCCCCTCATCATTGGCGGTGGCGGCTCCCATCACAGCCGTCTGCCTTAGCAGGTGTGGTAATTTTGGTTTCGTAGCGAGTGCATCAGGGAGATTAGATAGGTACAACATGCAGTCAGGTATACATAGAGGCGCCTATCAGAGACCCTCTTCACTGACCTCTGCACCAATCTCTGCCCACGATGGGGCGATCTATGGCGTCACCTCAGATTCATGCAATAGATACGTTGTTTCAGGTGGGTATGATGGCATACTGCGGATATGGGACTTCAAGAAGTTTGGACTGAAGGGTGAGATTGCCGTGAAGGTTCCCATGTCCAAGCTGACGCATCATGCAACCACTGGCCTAGTGGCTGTCGCATGTGATGATCTCACGATCAGGGTGTATGATGCGGAGGCGCTGCGGTTGGTGAGAAGATTCAAAGGGCACTCGGATAGGATAACAGACATACAACTGAGCGAGGATTGTAGATGGCTGCTGTCATCGTCGATGGACAATACAGTGCGGGTTTGGGATGTTCCAGGTGAGTGTTTAGATCTGTTTTCCATTTGAGAGAGAATTAAAGTGAGCGATGATGGTTTGTCTCGTTCGTCTGAATGCGGAACCCTAACCGAGGTTCATCAAGCTTGACGACAAGCATTATATCACCACCCATAAACTGAGCTCCACTGCTTGTTTGCACACACAGATCAAGGGTACTGCGTTGTACACTACCCTAGATAGATGGGTATGGGTACGGCACACTCTCTGCAATGAGGATCATTCATTTGAGCCATAGACTACCGATCGGCGGAGTAACAAACCGCCATGAGTTTAAACTCTCTTTCTGAGCAGAGAGAAGAGTCATCCATTGACAAAGCGTGCATAATCAGAACAGCGTTTTTTCTGGTATATGAATATAGTA
>JAAMXV010000446.1:0-41291 GCA_019693495.1 Axilococcus clingmanii
GGTGGGCTTGATGGCTTTGATGCAGGTGGGTAGGCCGGTTTGGGGGGCGGCGAGGACTTTGCTGGGGAGGGAAGCTTCTTTAGCAGGCTCCATAGCTGCAATGTTGTTTCCTCATCTTGTCGGTACATTTTTAGTTCCTTACTGATGCAGTCTAGGCTTTTCACGCCTATGAAGTTCGGCTGACATGATGGGGTTCGCGGCACGACAGCCTCAATTCTCACGGTGTCTCCCGACTCCACTCTTATTTTCCAATCATACTGCCGCAAGCCACCCCTTAGCTTGGGATTTACACCGCAAACAAGGCTCTGCACTAGTTGAATAGCGCCGTCGCAGGTTCCCTTGAAGCTGAGGAATCCTTGCTCGTTCACTCTCACTCGCCATACCACTCGCTGTGTGTCTGCAGTCAGCAGAGGGGCGCCTTCCAAACCCTTTCTTGGGCAACCGCTGTATAAATAGACTGACTTGCAGCCTTTTTCATACCTAGCCTGTGAAATTAGATAGTACGTCCTGTTTTTGACGACGATATCAGGATTCTCGGACTGCAATAGTCTCGAAGCAGCCCGTCTGTCCAATGTCACTCTGAAGGGCAGAGCAAGGCAGAATTAGAAGCATAGATCATTTAAAAGATCTTTAAACACGAGCATCTTTCACGTACGAATTTGAGCCAACGTCTTCGACAGCACTCACGAAAAGTGGGAGATCTTTCCAAAAGCCTAGATGGCCGCTGGCCCAGCACAACGCAAGGCAAATGAAAATCTTTATCTTGTACATTGTGGAATGATTGAATTAAAAGCATCAATTGAAAGAGAGTAGCCCAGATTATGGTAGTGCATCTCGAGTCACACACGCTATCCAGCAGGCAAAAAGGCCCATGTGGTCCGATACACTCATACTCTCTTCTGAGGAGGATGACGGATTTACATTCAAAAAGAAGGGTACTATATCTAGTCATTACTTTACTAGAGCTTTACTAGACAGCTTTCCATTTAGAAAAGGAGAGTTCTCACGATCCAGGGATGCCTTCTGACAGATGGTGTCGGTAAGGTCTTAGGCAAACCGCCTTGCAAGCTTCATCCTTCAAAAGGTGTGAGGGGGGGATTATTGACTGCTGTTAATTCGGTCACATACACACATTCTGGTTTGAAAAGGTTCTTTCAGAATATGGTCCTTGAGTCAACTTGGAGTTGGCAGTCTGGAAAGGACTGTCTTGGCCAGTTTTCCTCGCAACTCCAACCACTCCCACCAGCGAACGCTGTGCGGGAAACATCCTTAGCTTGCCTCAGCATCAAAACTACTTCAAACATGCATAAGTCCACTTGACTAGGCCGCAGTAGTGGGTGTCCTTGGCGAATATCAAGCTCATCTGACTTGCAGACAGTCTGCCGATAGAAACAGCAGTACCTGTTCCCCTACCTCACAGGCAGCACACATCAAGACTGCGCACCATCACCGTTTTGGGAGCTAGTCTTCTTCTTGTTCTTGTTCGCCCTTTTTTTCGCATTCTTCGAGAGACCCCCGCTTGGTAGTAAAGGCTGCGCACCAGGCGGCAAGTTCAGAGGCACCATGCCTGCAGTGCTCTGACTACCCACTTTAATTTTCCCTCCCTTATCATTCGGGTCCCTGGCCAAGCTAAAAGATGCGGCTGCCCGAGCAGCAGCAGATGGATCGTTACGCAGATGCGGCGGGACATATCCGCTTGCTTTTGTAGGTGCAGGGGCTGCTGAGATTGGAGAAAGAGTATCCTTTGTCTTGGGGCTTTGGGGTCTATCTTCATACTTCATACCCCCCTCACCGCTAGGAACCCAGACTGCCTCCAGTAAGACCTGTTTAGCCTGCTTTGTCACCATAATTCCATTATACTTGAACACCTGAAATCCATTATCCACCCTCAGTCTGGGTGCAATGGTCGCTGCCAGGACATATCTCCCGTCCGGAGACCAGGATAATGTCACTCCATTCTCAGCTCGGGTACTGCCCATAGGCTTCACCTTCCCGTCCGCCTTTCGATCAAAGAATGCCATGTCTCCGGGTAAATTCCCAAAGCCCGCCAACACTAAAAATCTGCCAAATGGGTTCCATCGAGCCAGTGCATACGGACCAGATCCCAGATCATATATGGGAACGCACTTGTCATCAAATATGACTGCCTTGGCAGGCATATATCCTGCCAATGCCACAAAAGAATCACCCTTGGGATTCCATTGGACATCGTGCACTGGCCCTTCCTTGGGCAGCTGTACTCTGCTTTCAAGCGTCCCGTTTGCAGCCAAGAAATACAAGTGCTGCTCACCGTAGTAACTTTGATTGGTGGCATCCACATCTGATGATGTCAAGGCCAAGACTGCTGAGCTTGAGGGGCTCCAAATTAAGCGACAGTCATTGGCTCTGAAGAAGCTCTTCCGACAAAGGGGCTGGGGAGAGGACTGGACTCTAGCTGACTCAGGGAGACCACTGATGTCGTATATTGCTGCATGTCCAGGAGCCCCTTTGGCTTCTGGAACATATGTTGCCACCAGCAGTTTGCTTGGAGCCAGTGAAAACACAGACAAGCCCTTCACCGGGAGCTTGGCACATGGCCCTGCGTCAAAACTCAAAGTTTTGTAAATGTGAAGGGTGTTGGTGACTGCATGAAGAGCCAACGATTCGTCACTTGAGAACTGAACGGTAGGCCAATGTCCTCTATCTAAAATCTTCTGGTGCATCGAAAGGACTTCCGTACCACCGTTGTGCACGTTCCACAGCTTAAGATTCTTGCTAGCTGCGCCATCCTCGCCTTTGGAAGGCCTTTGAAAAGTCAGCAGATAGGTCCCCTTGGGAGAGAAAGCAATGGCTTGAACACTCTGCAGGGAAAATTGCAATCTTTCTTCATGAGTGTGTGCATCCACGATAACGACCCCAGCCGTAGTCACATATGCCAGGGAATTACCAGTGGGAGAGTACTGAAATAATGTGGCTTCAACACTGCCACGAGAGCAACGGTGAGAGACTGGCGTGCAACTATCGGCAATTTAAGAGCAAACTTACTTAATAAACTTGGATGAATGAGGATTTAGAGCAATGTTGGACCAAATTTCCAACCCATCAGGCGTCCTACCTGCACAAGGTAATTCAGTCCAGCATTGAGATTTTTATTCATCAGGTCACGCATGAACAGCTCTAACACAACTTACACGCAATTTCCAACCCATCCATAACTTAGAATATAGTTTTAAGAAACAATAAACTCAAATTTGGTTTACAAGTGGCTGAACACAAAGTATAAAGTCCTTCCCGAGGCCAATAAAGGTTAACGTCAAAGTATAATGTAGAAAAAAATATGACGTATATTGGACATGTGTCGAGAACCTATTCTAAGGGGCTGCAATTTTGAAAATCAGACCAGTGAGCCTTCAATGCATCTGAAATACAAAGTTGTCTTGGAAAAGGATTGCTACAATGTCAGCGAGCAATAGCTGTGCATTTGTAGAGTCTGACATCAGTACAGATGATCAGGCTACAGCACAGCAGGCTCGGACTGACTTGGAGTTAGGAAATGTCGTTTCTTTCGAATCTCAAGTCATGAAACGACAAGAGCTCATGGCCATGGCCGAGGACAGTAATGGCAGAAAGGTGCGCTTCGAAAGTAAACCACTGGTCGTATCCGTTGAGCGGTTATCGATCTAAATCGTTTCAATAAGATGCTCATTTGCGTCCAACTGTGCAGCGGTGTCGTCCTGTACTCAACATCGCAGGTAGGGGCTTTTTACCACAGGATGACAGAATTCTTCTCTTGTTTGATCTCAATGGAGTTCTACTTCAACATACCTTCGATGAGGGTCGCCATAAACACTATCTAAGGCCAGGGGCAGAGCACCTGATACGATTGAACCCACATTTTCGAATTGGAGTGTTTACGTCTGCCACCGTCCGCACAGCCATAGCTGCCCTCAACACGCTTCATGCTGCATTGGAAGATGCAGTGCATGGAACAGAAGCTGCAGCCATGCTTCAACAGAGTCTTTTTGAAATAGTCCTGTGTAGACAGCACACGATCTCTTCCAAAAAGGCTGGTGTGGTGAGACCAGAAGGTGCTAACCCTTGGGACACTGTGAAGCCTTTAGGACAGTACTTTTCAGACAAGAGTAGGGTATTGCTCATCGATGATTCACCTCACAAGGCACTCCCTGGGGAAGAGGATCTCATGGTCTCCATGCCCTGTTGGCATGGTCCCGATTCTGCTCATGGTCAGAATGATGAGTGTCTCAAGGTATTGGTAGACTCCTTCCTGGAGCTACATCACAAAGGAGAGACTTTGACTGGAGCTGATATGGCAGCATCTGTGTCAGCGAGATTAGCTCTTGCATCACCGCCAGCACCCCGGCCATCAGCGATGCAGGTCGTACCTCAGGAGACAGCACCTGGTCTCAGTGGACAAGCCCCTGCTCCACCCCTACATTCAAAACTACCACAACAACAACCTGCAGCAGCGGCCACGAATCATCCAAAGCACCACCAACAGAAAGTGAGTTTTCAAACTCCAATTCAAACGGACGCTGGAGCGCTGAGAGCTTTACAGGACGTCCTCATAGCCTCCATTCCCCTCTGCACTGTGGACGGCATCTCATCAACCGAACTCAACCTGTTATTCAAAAGCTGCACATCCAAAGGCTGCCGAATGCTGATGGGTCAGTCTACCAAGCCTGCACTGAATGACCTGGTGAGAAGAGGTGTCTTGCGTGCCACTAAAATAGTCGATGGGACCCCGACATTAAAGATGATATACTATAGCCTGATTGGACCTCCTCCGAGCGATGAGGAATTTTCAGTTGAGATTGGTATCATAGATGTAGTGGATAAGGAACAAGTGCTCAAGATGGCCGCACTATTGAAAGCGTATGATACTATTACTACTAACAAGACCAAGAAAACTACTCTTATCACAGAGGATGATGGAAGTCTGCTGGAGTATGCAAAGGACGTGAGGGAGACACTCTTGCTGTACGTGATTCACATGCTGAGCTGTCAATCTGGTGCCAAGAGAGAGAGACTGCTTGACTTTGTGAGGGAGCAGATGTCGACCTATGGTTTGTTGAACATGAAGACCAGTGATGGAAAAATTGCCAGGAAGAAGAAGAAATGGTTGAATGGACAATTGGCCAAGGCCTTAGAAATGACTGATGGTGATGGCACTAGTAGAATTCAAAAATGCGTGCCAAATAGTGGGGCAGCAGGAGTAATGGAGTTTCCTGGCCATTTGTGGGCATACTCAGTACCGCCTTGTTCTTCAACCATCGACCTCTATGGTGCCGTCTTGAATGCGTCGCAGGCATTGAAACCTCTGTTTGAGAAGGAATTTGCGGAAGGAGATGGTGCCATTTATGCGGAGGACAATGAAGATGATGCTGAAATTGAAGCGGCAATTGATCAGAGTCATTGTGTGAATGGTCTTGAGAGCATGCTTCATGGCAATGATGATGGGGCATTGCTGGAGGTGTTTGAAGATGTTGAGGGAGTTGCTCCCTCTTCTTCGGGTGGTACAGCTCCTCTTCTGCATGTGCAAGCACCACCACCACCACCACCACAGGAATTAGGCCCCTTGGCACATCCTCCTCCTCCACTTACAGATCAAGGAGCAACACCTATGACGATGACCTCAGCACTGCACAGGGAAATCATTGGCTTCGCCAAGGCAGCCACTCCTACCAAAGTAGAAGCAGATCTCATCAAGGAAGGAGTGAGAAAAATTGACATGGTAGCCAGAAGTTTGTGGCCGCATGCGGAGACAGTTTTGTTCGGCAGTCAAGCGACTGGTTTAGCCCTGCCTGGCGGAGACATGGATATTGCCATTCTAGGTGTGGGTGCACAGTTGAACGTATCCAGAGCTGCTGTTGGGTTTACCCCTCAGCAAAGACGAGGGTTGACTCAACTTTTAGAGGAGTTGTTGGATGCTCTCACTGAGAAGACGCTGATTGTTGGGAAGGCACAGATAATTGGAGCCAAAGTTCCCATCATCAAGTGTCGAATAAATTTGGGAGAGCATGGTGTTGCCGCAGACATCTCACTGGGTGCTTTAAATGGGGCTGCGGCAGTTGAGCTCATAAGGAAACAAGTCTTGGCGGTCCCACCACTGCGCCCTCTGACCCTGATAATCAAAGCTCTTCTGAGGGAAAAGGGTCTTAAAGAGGTGTTCAGCGGGGGGCTATCATCTTACACCATAACCAACATGGTGCTCGCTCATTTACAGTGCGAGGGGTATTCAATCGCTTCTTTAGACGTTGGAAATGACAGCTCTCACCGCGACTGTGCACAGTACATTGTGCAGTCCACTTTTGACTTTATAGATGAACTTGCAAAAGGTACATTGGATGCTGATCTGACTCGTTGTGGAAGTGGTAGTAATAATAATAGTACAGGTAGGAGTTGTGATCTGGGCGTCCTACTTTATACATTCTTAGAGAGGTTTGGAAGAAAGTTTTCCTATGCGAGGCAAGCTGTTTCGGTTCGGATGGGTGGGCTCTGCGGCAAGATTGGGCTGTGGAGAAATCCGAGAAAGCCTTGGCTGCTGGCTGTAGAAGACCCACAACAACCTGGCAAAGACATAGGGGGTGCTTCTTTCGCGATTGCTGATGTTAGGGCTGCTTTTTTGGTGGCAGCAGAATCAGTGGCAGAGTGTTGTGAGGATGTCGAGGCAAACGGAGCCGTATCCTTGAAGAAGACGAAAGATGGGGGTATATTGGGCGCCTTGATAGATGCGGAAGCTGCCATCGGCCGCTCCAAGAAGGAAGTACTGGCACGTCATGCTATGGATACAAAGTCGGCGCTGAGAACAGCCATAGTGCGTCAAGACAAACTGCTCCATACGGTGCGTGGTGGGCGCATAAGCAAGCACCACGGTGCTCCTGTCAATCATCATCTCCATCATCATATTCTCAATCATCATCATCATGATGTCGCAATGGGCAAGCAGGCTCAGCATAGCCATGTGGAAGCAGAGAAGACAAAAGGTCGCCGTAGAGAGAAGCGAACAGCACAAAAGGTGGGTAAGGCAGTTCAGAAAGGTCCTGGGAAGGGCACAAAACGTTCAAGGTTGGTCCAAGCTCAGTGGAAGGACCAAAGAGGCCAGTATTTTGATGATGATGATTTCCAGGACCATCAGGTTTATCCGGTTCTTCCCCAGAAGAAGGGAAAGAGAGCCAAGGCATCTCCAAATAGCAGAAAAAAATAGCGACGGTACACTTCTTTATATACCCGAAAGAACAACACTTTATATTTATTTAAATAAATTAAATACCAAACAAAATATGACCAGTCATCTTAGGCATTATCATTAGTCGTATCAGCATTTACTCCGCCATATAATGGGCTTCCAGGGGAGATAGTCGGGGGAGATGGCAGATCTGTGGCATCTACCTTGAGGGTCCCGGCATCGAACACTTTGTCAGCGTCAGGGTTCCAATCAGTCGGTGCAACTAAAGTAGATGCGGTGAAGTCTACCTTCCCTGCTATTATAATCGGCACAGATGCTTTCAAGTCACTGACGAGCGAAGATGATTTCAATGTGACTTCAAGAACGTGCCAGCAACTGATGAGGTGGCTGTCAACCCAACAATTCGAATCAAGAGGAACAGTCAAGGCTAGCTTCATAGCTCCAGCCCCAGCCAGCACTGAATTAGCCGGAATGCCAGCCCCTGTAATGCTATGCTTTTTGAGAGACCTTTGGTATGCATTGTAACCCCCCGAAACTTCTCTGAGGGATATCGCTTCTTTCAATGTGACAACGCTGGCATTAAACCTGTTGGTTGAGTTGTTGTTAACTTCTAAAGCAATTTCGACAGTCCCACCTGGTTGAACGATATTCTTGTCAAGCGATACAGTTAGTGAAGCAGAACCCTTGGAAAAGCAGCAACAGGTATTTATTGTTTGCGAGTTTGAATTGCTGATGCTCTGTAATGGGATTCCGAGCGGTGGCTTTGGTCGGAGAACAAGTTCTGTCTCATGCTTTATGTCTCTGGTGAACATGCCAGATTTGCCTATTCTGGCAAGAAGACTGTACTCTACCTTCGCAAACGCTCCTGCTCCTCTTAACTTGAATGAGCCTGGGAGACTATCTGGCAGTGCAAATTGAAAATTGAACTGATACTGTCCAGGCGCCAAATTACCAGCTGGGCCTACTGGCACAACTGTTGAAAAGAATTGCTTCCTTCCTCCACGCGAAGTTGATGTGTTGTTACTGCTCGAACCTTCATCCCACGAAGTGTTTTCGTATCCTTTCAGCTCTAGTTGAATGCCAGTAGTTTCAACAGCCTCGACAAGATTGAGAGCCACAGCCCCATTCACCTCTTCCCCAGTGATATAACAGGGTTTATCTAACTGCAAAACATTCTACTTTAAGAATCTTTCTCGCCTAAGGTAGGTAATGAAATCATCTTACTTGCACAAAGATAGAAGTGGAATTGCCCATTTTTATCTGCGCAATAAGCCCGTTCTGCAATACAAAGCTTTCCAATAAACGAGTCAGGTTACGAGAAATGAGAAAAAGGAGACAAAGAATTTGTAGCCAGGTCCCCAACTTATCAAGATTCTCTCCAGGTGAAGTGCAAGCGCACTGTCAATAAATATTCTTTGTCCCACATCCGAGAACGGTATACTATACTTATCTTCTGCCATTTATCAATGCCTGCTTGCATGTACTTTCGTCTTAGTTCAGGATTGCAACCTCTGGCTGTATGATCGTTCAAGGGACGCTCAAGGCCTGCAGTGCCATGTAGGGCGCCAACCAGATGCACCTCCACGGAGGAAATAATCTCGGCAGATCATGGATGTATACTTTTATGAGTTATTATATAGATAGGAATATAAAATTGCACCGAACATTACAATGCAAGGCACATTGGTCTCATCACAAACTGGCAAGGTGGCACAGTATCCTCGTATTGGTGGGTGCAGTTGTCCTTTTTTTAGAAGTTCATCGTTACGCGATTACATGTTCTCAACAACGCACCTCTTTGCAGGCAATTCCATCAATATGCACCGAGCAGGATCAGTAGCTCGCTTCTGTTTCTCTGTTGCCAGCCCGCACCAACGTTTTCACACAGCTCCACTGGCCACTGCTGCTGTTGATGCGCCTCCAGCATCGTCCAACCTTAAATTAGATACTGGTGTCTGTATTGTTACCGGAGCTTCTCGAGGAATTGGAAAATCTATTGCCTTGGCACTCGGTGCGGCTGGCTGCAAAGTCGTCGTCAACTACGCAGCATCCAGTGCTGCAGCTGATGAGGTTGCTCATCAAATTGAATCCCTTGGTGGTGAAGCTATTGTAGTTGGTGCTAATATGGGAAATAAAGACGAAATCGACAGTTTAATTAAAGCGACCATTGATAAGTGGGGAACGTGTGATGTTCTGGTCAACAATGCTGGCATCACCAGGGACACCCTAATGATGAGAATGAAGCCGACTCAGTGGCAAGAAGTCATTGATGTCAATCTGACCGGTGTGTTCTATGCCTCTCAAGCTGCCACTAAGATCATGGCAAAGAACCGGAGGGGACGAGTGATCAACATGGCCTCTGTTGTTGGTCTGGTCGGCAATCCAGGGCAGGCAAATTATGCTGCTTCCAAAGGAGGTCTGATTGCCATGACAAAAGTTATCGCCAGGGAGTATGCAGGTCGTGGTATCACAGCTAATTCCATTGCTCCAGGTTTCATCGCTTCTGACATGACTGCGGCAATCGATAAGAAGTATGAAGAGATGATTTTGGGACAAATTCCTTTGGGCAGGTATGGTCAACCAGAAGAAGTTGCAGGTTTGGTGAGATTCTTGGCCTTAGATCCAGCCGCGGCATACATTACCGGACAAACATTTGCGATTGATGGGGGCATGACGATGTGCTGAAAAGTTCAGCTGGTGTAAAGAAATTCAAATACAGTAGCTCTGGATTGCCGCCCTGCTTCAAACGAAAGCTTTCATAAGGTACCAGTATTTTGATCGATTTCCAATTTGAGGACCATATCATTATGCCCTAATATTAGTAAAAACTCTGAAAAGGCGTTGAAAATGCCTGGCTTTTGACGTTGTATGGTTTAAACCCACCCAACTGAATTGATCGTTGGCAGTATAGTTCTTACTTCTGACGGTCAGGCTCGTGAAATGTGGCGACTACTACTTCTCTTATCATTTCCTTTATCTTTAGTGAATGCATATTGCGCTCGTGACAGTCAGTGCCGGGCAAACTATTTTTGTGACTCGGGCAAGCTCCGCTGTATCTCAAAGAAACGTTCAGGAGAGCATTGTTCCTTAATTGATGGCGATCATGAATGTCTTTCAGGCCACTGTACCTTGACTGGATTCTTTGAAGCTAAATGTGTAGCATGCACAACAGACAATCACTGCAAACCTGACAGATTTTGCCAAAGAAACGCATGCCAGCCTAGAGGCAACATCGGCGATGTATGCAATCTAGCCCTCGGAGGGAGGGACTGCAGAAGCCGCAAATGTGGAATACCTCTTTCTTTATGTGTAGATTGCTTTAGTGATGACGACTGTGCTTCAAATCAATACTGTTTCTTTACAGTACCAGCAGTCTGCAGGTATGAAATCGGACTGATCAGAGACCACCACTTCGGTCAATGTCAATGTTCTTTCTTTACTGTAAGGAGACCCACCCTCTCTACACTCCTCCCTGTACATCTGCAGGTTTAAAGAAAAAGAAGGAAAATCGTGTTCCCACAACAACCAATGTAGCAGTGGTATTTGCGGAGATTGTGGGCCTAAATCAAAGAAAAGAGATGCACATTGTAAATGTGTCAATAAGAAGTATGGCAAGAGGGAATGCTGTTAGTAGTAAGATAGAAGGTTACACAAGCCCATTTTTCAATTCCCATTCTGGTGATGTTCTAGCCCACATAGCAATTCCTCCACCCCTTCCTCTTGCAATACAAATTTTGTCATCTATGTACGCAAACAGGAAAAATGGACCTTTTGGATCTGGAGCATACATCTCTGGATTGATTCTTGCTTTCAATGGCAGGCTGAACGAAGGTCCAAGCTTGAGTGTGAGTGTATCAAAGTCAAACTGTAATTTCTTGCCAGACATTTTGTATGGACCTTTGAATGTCAATGCTGCTAAGTGCCCCAAATATATGCCATTCTCTATTTCATTCTTGGAGGCATCCCAGCGCTGTGCGGCTGTGATGGGAAAATACTTTCCACCTCCAGGACCCAGTCCTTTTAAAGCTTGCTGGACTTCTTTTGTACCTGATGTAAACACCAGGCGCCATCTGTTTCCAGGAGATGAGGTTCCACCGAGCAGGGTTGCCCAGCTGTCCTCCACAGGTACTTTTGCCTTCTCTACCTCTCTCATGGCCTTGAAAACTTCCACAGGCGGAACCGACTTGTCTTTTGCTGCCTTGTGCAGGGTGGTTATTGCGGTCTGTACGGAAACTGCTTCTGTTGACGAAGCATTGCATACCCCCACTTTATGCCTACAAATAATGCGGTGAGATACTGTTCGGTGCCGTTGAAGAGAGGAGTAACAATCCCACCTTGAATGGATTCCAGACGGAGCAGGGTTAAAAGAATGCCTTCGGTAATTGGGTGAGACAGAGAGCAACGCCATCCTTATCTTACGATATTATTGTGGCGGTAGTAGCCCCGTAGCAAGAATAGTTCCACCGCTCTAAGACTTCATGAAGTGATATCAGGCGCCCAAGATTTGACACAATTCAAAACGTCCCTGCGTCAGAAGACCTCCAAAAATGATATACCTCTCATAAGTCAACTATATATAAGGCTCAGGGACAATTTAGACAATATTGATAGACCAAGTCTGAGTACGGCGAGATTTTGTTGTAATTTGAATGCTTCCAACTTCTCATAGACCAAGCATACTAAAGAGGCCTCAATCACTTTCTACGGGGAGAGTTTTTGAGGAAAACTTAGAAAAAGAATTTGAAAAGGAGCAGTTGCGAATTCACGGTATACAAACTCGCTTGCAGGATGCCAGTTCCCGGCTGGTAGGAGCCCACACGACAACGTTCAATTTGACAAAGGAGGAGGAGCATCAAGCTCGCAAACAATATGATGCATCCATAGCAGAGGATAACAGACAAGCATTCCTAAACAAGCACAAAGATATACCAAAAAGAGTCGACAACAAAGCCCAATCAACGGTCGTCCCCCTCAACACACCATATTCGTGCGATCAAGTTCTTTCAATCAAGAATGAACACCCTACGATCAAAACCAACAACAAGGATGTGAAAGAAAGCGGCCATAGAATGAAAGATTTGTTGAGTCGTGAAGATCTCAACACTAAAGATAGAATCAGAGCAGGCAGAATCCCAGCAACCCACATGGAGCATCCTTGGGCTTGGAACTCGATGGCTGGTAGCAGTAAATAAGTAAATCATTACAAATCTTCAATATCTTTCATTCTATTAAACGTATCAATCTGTTCATCTTTACCAAGGCCTATGCACCCCCTCCACCATTTCCTCAACGTTTTGGAACCTAATGCTTCTTCCTCATCACCGAGAGAATTGAGCGCCGCCAAGAAGTCTTCTGCATCCGCTGGGGATAGGCCACCAAACCAGTGGCCACTGCTACGATTCCTCCCATAGACTGCTATATTAGCAGCGTACTTATGTCCACCTATATGAGAGCTTGCTAAAACTTGTATGTCATTCTCAGCAATCTTTAATTTCTCAGCTGCCCTCACTAAATTCTCAGCGAGTGCAGATCCCCTACGCCCGCATCGTACATCCCTACCCATATGGCAACAGACCAATAACACATATTTTGGAATAGATCTCAATTTATGGCTGGTTCTTTCGTCCAAAGGAACTCCCAAATTGGATAGTACAGTAGAAGCAACAGCGTCGTCACCGCCATCGACGTTTGTCAACCAAGCATTTGTGCTTTTGCCAAGAATAAGCACTTCTTTGTCTTGATTACTGAAAATTTCATGTCCAGAAATATAATCAAATGCTGTTACTTTAATTTTGCCATTTATTGTGGCTTTATGCTGAGAAAGTGCACCATTAATGCCAGCAATGAGCGGACTTGTGTCCACGTTTTCGACCCAGGCCTCCCGAGGGCCAAGTCTGACAAGCACATGATGGGTATGTGGAGTGACTGAACCAGGATCAGCTGGGAAACAAGGCTCTTCACACTCTGCTGCACAAGACTGCTGCGCTTGCGCTGAGAAGATAGACGCTAATTTACGGTACATTGCCCCCGGCGATTGGTGACGCAAAAGAATGTGAGGCTTTCCTGTCAAGAATAAATGTGACTTATACATTGCCACGATACATCGACATGACACATTTTTACGCTGCTGGAGTCTCCTTTTATATAGTGCTTTTCAAGATGAAGTCACATTGGCGGCGCTATTTTTGCTGGCCTTTTGAATGCCTGAGCAACTGTCATAACACAAATTGTAAAATCGTCACTTCTATTTGATCAAATTGGTTCTTAAAATTTATAAAGCTCGCAATGGATGAACAGACGGAGCTTAAACAGGAGCTGAAGCGAGATTTCGCCGAGTTTCTTGATCAGGACTTTGGTGTAGAAACAGGCGAAGGAAAATACGTCAGAAAAGTTGAAGACATAGTAAAGCAATATGCGATTACAAAGCGTGTGCGCATCGAGGTGGACTTGCAAGGTGAGGGTTTGAACGTAATTCTCAATGCTCCTAAAAACTGACATTCCTCGATTGTACTACAGATTTGCAAGATTACAACGAAGAGCTACATAGTAGAGTACTCCACAATCCCGTAGACTGCGTCCCTCCTTTCCAGGAGGCCTTGGAAGACATGATACGCAACCAGCACCCAAAACTGCTCGCAGAAGGACAACGGTGCCATGTCAGTTTCACTGGCGAATACGGGCCACATCGTGTATCTCCACGGGCATTAACAGCCTCTTTACTGAATAAATTAGTGTGCGTCACGGGTATTGTCACAAGAGCTACCCTTGTCCGCCCCAAAATTGTCCGTTCGGTTCACTATGCCGAGAACTCCAGCAGTTGGACAACTCGCGAGTACAGGGATGAAGCTTCTTTTGATGGGCCTCCGACGACTACTGTATATCCTCTGCGCAACGAGGAGCAAGAGCTGCTCATCACTCAGTTTGGGTTGTCCCAGTATGTTGACAGACAGACTGTTACGCTCCAGGAGCTCCCTGAAATCTCACCTCCAGGTCAGCTCCCACGATCTGTGGAAGTAGTGGTCGAGGATGATCTTAGAGATTCATGCAAGCCAGGTGATCGTGTTGCTATCTGTGGCGTCTACAAGCCAGTAGCACCTGGAGGAAGTGGCGCAGTGTCGGGCATCTTCCATGCCAAGATCATCGCCACTGGAGTCACCAAAATGACGAGGGACACCGCTGGCCCCACCTTCACCGAGGAGGACTATGACAACATCACATCACTTGCAGGAGATGAAGATTTGATGGACCAATTAGCCTCTAGTTTGGCTCCCTCGATCTACGGTTACTCTTGGATCAAGAAAGCACTAGTCCTTCTGCTGGCTGGTGGACGAGAGCGTATATTGCCCAATGGGACACACTTGAGGGGGGACATAAATTGTCTCCTTGTTGGGGACCCTGGTGTAGCTAAATCTCAATTATTAAGAGCAATAATGAGCATCGCACCTCTGAGCGTGTCTACAACAGGCAGAGGCTCCTCCGGCGTTGGCCTGACTGCTGCTGTGACAATGGATGGTGAGACTGGGGAGAGGAGATTGGAGGCTGGGGCCATGGTTCTGGCAGATGGTGGCGTTGTCTGTATAGATGAGTTTGACAAAATGAATGACGCAGACAGAGTCGCCATCCATGAAGTTATGGAGCAACAGACTGTGACCATTGCCAAGGCAGGAATTCTGACATCGTTAAATGCTCGATGCTCAGTCATTGCTGCTGCCAACCCAATTTACGGACACTATGACAGAACCATATCAATAACACGGAACATCGGTCTTCCAGACTCACTATTGTCTCGTTTTGATTTGCTATTTGTCGTGTTAGATAACAACGATGCGGCCAAAGACCGAGAGATAGCGGAGCACGTGCTGGGTCAACATAGATACAGGCCTGCAGACATGGGTGCCACCAATGTTCAGGAGGACAAACATTTGGACAGTCTGGAAGAGGAGGAAGCTCGTGAACAGGGGACCACTGCTATGAGAGTTAAATACGATGCTCGATTATATGGACCTAGGAGGGTGGGGATGAGGGACCCCTTGTCGCTGTCCTTTTTGAGGAAGTACATCGCCTTTGCAAAGCAACGTTTTGCAGCTCCTGAGCTGACGCCAGAGGCTTCAGAAGCTATTGCAGAGTACTATGCAGATCTGCGGAACTCATCAGACGTGAAATCTCTGCCGGTGACAGTGCGTACGCTGGAGACTGTCATTCGTTTATCATGTGCCCATGCCAAGATTCGTTTGAGTGCCTGGGTAGAGAAGGAGGATGTGGAGGCTGTGATGCATGTGTTGGACATGGTGCTCAAAAGTGACCCTAGTGCCACGTCTCATGCTGGGCCTAAAGGGAGCAAAAAGGGTGGGCTGAATGAAGGAGGAGGAGGAGGAGCTGCTGCTGCTGCTGGAGCAAAGAGACAGAGGGATGAAGAGAATGAGGATGGAAATGTTGGGGCTCCTGCTGCTGAGGTTGTGGGAGAAGAGGGAGAAGACATGGCTGTAGATCCAGTTGCTCTGCTTCCCGAGACCGAGACCGAGATGTCCGATGTCTCTGCATCCATTCACAAGGCGGTCGAGGAGCTGGGGCAGGCCAACAGCGGAGCATGCAGCATCACAGGAGTGAAGGCTTTGCTTGCATCGAAAGGAATGAAGCTTTCTAATGCGCAAATAGTAGAAGTGTTGCAAGGATTGCATGAATCTGAGGTTATCTTCCTTGATGGCGAGGAGTTCTATCTTACTCACTAGGCAGCTAGACATTCGAACAGAAGGGTAGGGCACTGGTTTCTTTCTCACTCCTTATGAGAAACTGTCACTCTATTACAACTATACTGTAACCATACACTCGACAATATGAACAGTGCAAATTCGCGTATAGCAAGGTTATCAAGTCACGTTGCTGCAAGCACTGGAGAATCAACGATCTCTCCGTGTCCAACTGCGAGTTGGCATCAGACCAGTTTCTTCAATTTTGAACCTGGAAGACATCTTTTAAATCAAGTATGTTACTTGCGGAAAGCATTGCCATAATTATCATCAGTCTAGCCCAGTTATGTAAAACCTTTGCAGGTGTGCTTGGTCACTGGCGGTGGTCAGGGTATTGGCAAAGCCGCTGCTCTTCTGTTTGCACATCATGGTGCTAAGGTAGTTGTGAGTGACATAGATGAATCGAAGGCACAAGCCACTGCAGATTTCATCAGAAACTCTGGTGGTACAGCCATCGTCTGTGCAGGAGACGTGACGGCCCTTGATTTTCCAACGAAAGTCATCCAAGCAGCTTTGGATGAGTTTGGTGCCTTGCACATCCTCGTCAATAATGCTGGTTACACATGGGATGGAGTGATACATAGGATGAGTCAACGCCAATGGGATGCTATGCTAGACGTGCACTGCACTGCTCCATTCCGATTGATCCAGGCGGCCGCTCCAGCAATGCGTGATGCCGCCAAGAAGGAAATAGAGTTACATGGGAGAGCTCACCCCAGGTGCATCATAAACGTATCCTCTGTGTCAGGCACACATGGATCTGCAGGCCAAATCAATTACTGCACCGCTAAAATGGGAGTTGTCGGAATGACAAAAGCGGTTGCCAGGGAGTGGGGGATGTACAATATACGTTGTAATGCCCTTGTACTGGGGTACATCAGCACTAGATTAACTCAGCCCAAGCACAAAGGAGGTGCTATGGAGTCTAGGGATGGAGAAAAGATACCGTTAGGAGTGCCTGAGGGCTATGAAGAAGCAGCCAAAATGCAAATAGCCCTGGGGAGAATCGGGGCTCCAGAAGAGGCTGCCGGAAGCATGCTGCTCTTGGCCAGCCCCTATGCTAGTTATTTGACAGGACAAGCAATCGAGGTTACAGGGGGTGGTTGGATGTAGAAATAAAGACATGATAATGAACTAGCGTTTCTTCTGTTTAATGTACAATCCTATCAGTTCCGATATTTTCTTTTTCTCAGAGACGGTCAAGAACTCCTCCCCTTCACTCACTTGCCCCTTTTCACACACTTTACGGACAGTCTTCTCTAACACCGCCTTGAAATCATCTCTACTTATCTTACGGGCATTATACAGCTTTTGAAGTACTTTGGAGCAGTATTCCTTGACTTCTTTCTTTATATTTTCATCTGTGATGCCTCCGCTGCCAGCCTTTCTCTCCATTTTGGCTTTGGGTTTCTTCTTCTGGCTTTTTAATTCTTTGCGATATGCATCAAATGACTTCAATGAAGCTGCTAGCACAGGTGCTTCAGCATTCTCAGCAGTACGAGCCTCCCATTGGGCAGCTTGAGCAGCATGTGCAGCGGCTGCCTTTTCCAACTCCTGAGCCTGACGCTCAGCCTCCTCCAATTCTGCCAGCGCATCCTGATCCAATTCTATTGGAAGACGGTTTTGCATTTCTGCTTTACCGACAACTTCTTCAGATTGTTCTTGTGCCCCAACAGGATTAACAACGCTGCCTACCCACATTTTCAGCACAGTGGCTGCCTGTTTTCTAACATTAGGGTCGCTGTGCGAGGCACAACGCCTCACAGCCTTTTCCAATCCACTGCCCTTCAGGATGGAGTGGGTTGGTGGAGACAGGGCAAGGAGGGTCTGAAGCAGGCAATCAGTCACATCTACCAGTGCAGACTGCACACAACTCTCCTCCACCCAATTTGCAAGTATCCTCAAGCACCGCTGGTCCTTCGACACTGTCTGGCGAGCCGTCGTTTCAGCCTGCTTCAATGCACCTGCTAATACTTTCCACTCTTGATGCGATGATGAATCAACACTTGCAAGTTTCTCTGCCAATGGACCTCCATCTCCGTTGGAAGCAAACATTAATGCTCTCCAAACCGCCTTCATATCCTGCCGAGCTGCTTCCCGTGCTCTTTGCTCATCCATCAACTTGGCAACGTCTCGACCCATTGCGGCATCCAGCCTTCGCTCCAGATACTCCTCTTCTTCCTCAGCTGTCCTCTTTCGCTTGACCTCTGTTCTCCCCCCTCCTCCTCCTAGTACCCTAGCGCTCATTGTCGTTTCTGAGCTCTCTAGCAACTCTAAAGCTCTAACTGCTTCTCTAACACCAGATATCATGGCTCCCCCAACAGTGTCGGGATGTTCCTTTACAGTGTGCTCTCCAGCAAAGAGCACCCGCCTTCTGACAGGAAGCGCTAATGTATCATACTCTTTAGCACTTGCACCGACCCCAATGTATGAATAACTCCCTCTGGTGAATGGTTCAGAAGCCCATGAACTGCAAAGGGTGGCCGTCGGCTCTGGTATGGGGGCACCATGTTTTTTTTTGTAGATGACTCTCAAAGCAGACATTGCTCTGGCAACCAGGTGCTCTGCAGATGCTGTCTCTGCCGCCCTTGCAGCCTTACCGGCTATCAACGCAACAAGAATAGGAGCTTTTGTGAACCTGTGCAGATTCCAAAACATAAAGCATTCTCCCCTCGTCTCTGGTGTCGGCTCTGCAGCAGTAACTCCAAAGAAATCCACGTCATCATTCCAGAACACATCTGGGAATTGGAGCACTATTTTATTCAAATCTCCAAAGCCCAACTTTTCAATGGCCTCCTGCTTCCAAGGGGGCAGTGGTGGATCAAATGTGATGTCTGTTGTTTTCAAGGCCCCAAGTGGTACTGTCACTATAACAGCATCCGCCATGAAGGTATCCCCATTTGCAGCGACCACTCTCACATCACGGGCCCCGTCTTCGATCTTCGTCACGGGCGTAGACAGCCTCACATCTAAGAGCTGCGCTACCTTGACAAATGGCTGAGAGTATCCTCCGACAACCATGCAATGAGGCCCCCCAAATCCGCCAAAATCTTCATCCTGGTTCCAGTGCAAGCCACTGATTTCCTCCAGAGGAGCCGAACAGCCATATTCCAGGTTTGCCCAATGCCATTGGAGCAGTTTCAAATGCTCATCACCGATAACTGGGGGGAGAGGCCTTTCTTCATCACTATCTGAATCACCATCTACCGCCGCTACAACCTTCATGATGAGTTTATCAACCACAGAGCCAACAACCTCTTCTGGCGTGCGTCGCCCTTCCTCCAGCACCATAGCAATCCTCTTTTGGAGAGCAACCTCCAGCATTTCACCAAATGACCGTAGCATAGCATCTTCCTCCGCCATTTTCTCTTCCAACTCTTCAGCTGCATCGTCCATCAATTGGTCCCTCAGATTCTCGGTTTCTTTATCAATCCCAGGATCTACCAAGTCCCCAGTCTCGCAATCAAAGAGGGGCAACTCAGAATGCTCTAGGGGGTGCAATTTGATGTCCAACTGGCGACATAACAGCGCAGAAGGATCTGGCCTGAGTATCTTCCTCGCATCTGCTTGGATGCCGGTTATGATAGAGGCACCCAGGTCCAGCGGGGCCAAGAATTCTTGGGATTGGTGGGAGTTCACACGGCCACCGACTCTGTCCCGAGCTTCCAAAACAACAACCTCCACGTTATTACGCTTCAAGTGCAGAGCTGAGGCCAGGCCCGCTGGACCTGCACCAACGACTATCACACGGCCTGCAGCAGGATTGCGAGAGGCAGACTGTTTGCCCTCTGCTGCTCTGCGCTTCCGTTCTCTGTACGAGGGTGGAGGCCCACCATTCTCGAGATATCCCGTAACGAGCTCTCTGATGTATGCCTTTTTACCCTTCATATCCACCCCAAAGTATCCAGAGAGTTCTTTCCTTAACATCTTCTCGCTTGTGGTCTGCATATCGGCACCAGAGAGAAGCTCGTACAGTTTTTCTTCTACCGCCTCATCTGTGACATTGGTGGACTGTGAGGTGGGAGGGCCCTCGGTTGGAGGGGACAGTGGAGGCCCAAAGTTCTCAGGGAGTGGTACGCGTGGATCATCCCTGAGAACTCCTGTGTTTATGCAGCCTTGCTGCTGAAGGAAAGCGTGCGCGTGCTTCACTGCTCGCTCCAACCCCCTTGGGGCTGTGGCTAGACACTCCTGGGCAGTCAGGAAATGTGTCTGATCCCTCTGCCACTGCACTAACACAAAATCTCTGGCTTCGAAATATTCATTTGTATTGGATTTGAAGCGTGCTAGCTCTGTTTTGGTGAGAACGCGAGGACGAAGACCGGCTTCCACAGTTGCCTCGACGGCAGTGTCGAGATGTGTGTCCTCTTGATGACCCAGCGACTGTCTCTTGCGACGACCTAAAGTATAGTTTCCCTGTCTCGAACGCAGGCCTCCCATCGCAGCTTGTTGTACCATTTTATATGACAGTGAATTTTCACAGGAAAGTGATTACAATTTCCAAGTGTCAGTGGTGGTATGCACCCTTCTGCAGCAATATAATTTTGATCATTAAAATCTCAAACGGATCAATAATAAATACACAAATTTTAATGCTTGTGGGCAACTATTTAGAGAAATTGTGAAGTACTCTCCATTTTAATAAGCTCACCCTTTGAAATTCTCGTAATAACCGGTCATCGACGTTTCAATTATCAATTATTTGTCTTGATCTGATAGACTGAGTTTATTGCACAATTTACGGTCCCACCTTGGAACACACTACGATGGCCGATCCTGAGGCAGTAGCAAAGGTAGGGAAACACCCGATTGTGGAGTCTACATCCTCGTTTTGCACCAAAATTTATCATCATTATGAACTACATTCTTTCTTACTAAACCGCTTGCTTGCTCGGCCCGCAGGCCTTCACTGACCACTATTATGCAACCTTCGATAGCAACAGGCCAGCCCTTGCCGCCCTGTATCAGGATCAGAGTATGCTCACTTTTGAGGGTCAAAAATTCATGGGCACCCAAGCCATCCTTCAGAAATTGACATCCTTACCCTTTCAGAAATGCCAGCACCATATATCCTCCCTCGATGCCCAACCATCCATCTCAAATGGCATTTTGGTTTTTGTCACAGGACAATTGTTGCCTGAAGGAGAGTCAAACCCTTTGAAGTTCAGTCAGACATTTCATTTAGTATCTGTCGCTTCCAGTTTCATCATCTCAAATGATCTGTTTAGATTGAATTATGGTTGATACACACCATTACACTTAGATAGACACAGTTGACAAACAACAGTCGAGAAACTCTACATATGTAAGCATTGTTACGCAGCTATCATTTCATCAGCTGTCAATGACTCCCTTGAAACCAAAGCTAAGACAAGCGTTCGTCTGCCGCCATGGCCCTCTTCAATATTTATAGAAACCGCACATGGGTCAAAAATTGTGTATACTCTCGATCCATCCACCTTGCTCAGCACAGTCTGAGCTTCTTCATCAAAATCATACCCCCCTTGCTCATTCTTGCCATCTAAATACACCGGGCCTTCAATCCCATACTTTGGAACAAAAACTATGAAGCCATTAGATCTCACTCTCACTATCCTTGCATCAGCTGCAGTAGGACGACCTTTGAAGAATATGAGGGTGTGCAAGTCTACGCTTGCTCTCCCTGCCAACTGAGCGTTCCTGTGCCTGACGTTCAAATTATCTACGACGCCTCGTGTTCCTTCTCGGTCTCTCATCGCTTCAGGAAGTGGCTTCAAGCCCAAAGCAGCCATCAAAACTCGGTGTGCCATGACATCTGCGTACCTTCGGATTGGACTTGTGAAATGGGTGTACAGTGGAGCTGCTAAACCATAATGATGATACTCTGGCTCAGAGTAGTCTCCTGAGCTGATGTAGACCGCTTGCGTCATGCACCGCGTCGCCATGATCCGAATGAGCTTGTTGAAGTAGGGGTCGTTCGTACGGATCGCTTGGTCCAAAGACGTGGCAAGGCCTTTGCTTGAAGAAGTGTCGATCGACACTCCAGCTGCTGCCGCCGCTCGCAATAAAGGCTCAAATTGACGGGGAGCTGGGGTTGGGTGCCGTCTCAGCAAAGCGCAAGTGGGGAATGATCGCAACGTCTTTTCTGCGACAGTGCAATTGGCCAACAGCATCATCTCCTCCACCATTTGATTTGCATCTCGAACTTGATACATGCCAACGTCCAGAGGGTCATGAGTCTCTGTGTCTATCTCAAACTTGACCTCGGGGGACGCCAACTGGAGAGCTCCTGCGACTATCCTTCGCTTCCTTAATTTCTTTGCCAAAGCATTCAGATCTCTCAGGCCCACAGATATACTGTCAGTCAACCGTTTGTCATCTATTTTGGCTTGAGCTTCTGCATATGTCAATGAAGCACGGCTTCGTATCACGCTCTTGGTGAAGTCGACATTGATGATGTCCCCATCAGGGGTCAACTCCCAAATCACACTGAACGCCAGTCTATCCACATCTGCGCGCAGTGAACAGATGTCCTCAGTGAGGGGTTTTGGAAGCATGTCAATCCTGCGCTGCACGAGATACACGGTGGTTGCCCTCCGTGCAGCCTCCTCATCCATCGCTGTGTCTGGGTGGAGAAAGTGAGTCACATCTGCTATATGAACCCCCACCTCCACATTCCCGCTGCCTCCAGGCAACACCCGTATGTGCAGCGCATCATCGATGTCTTTACACCCGGGAGGGTCCACAGAACACACATTCAGATGCCTCAGATCAATTCTATGAGGATCCTGCAATTCCGCCTCAGTCACCAACCAGGGCAGATGGGGAACACATGCATGGACAGCTGGCGTAAATGGGGATGTATTGATGTCATTTTCTATGATGAGTACTTCAGTTTCGACTTCTTTATCCCCAATGACCCCCAGCGTCTTCACATAGTGGCCAGTGGGATGGAGAGAGTCGGCCTCCCAAGAATCGATCGAGACCACTATTCTCTTATCGGAGAGAGTGGCAGCTTGTCGCGTCTGGACCTTGATAGCCGGATACTTTCTCTCTACGGGATAGAAAAGAACTGTGTTACTTTTTGCATCGCTGAGTACCTGGCCAGCCTTGGGTGGTGCCAACGAACCACAATATCCTCTGCTCCTCCAGCTGCGCCTCAGAATCCCAACGACTATGCCTTTTGGTGTGTGGGAGGTCGGGGCATCTTCACCTATCAACTCGATACTATCTACAATATGGGCGCCTGCCTCATCTTTTGGGTCTCCTTCTTCGCCCGTTGCTATTGCCTTGTTCCCCCAGCATTCTTGCGCCAATACCTCGATTGCAACTATGTCACCGTCCATAGCCCTGTTCATCGCTTCGCGTCCCGATATCAAGATGTCCTGCCCGACACTCTGGCTTCCGACCCATGCTTCCTGAGAATTAAACCTTGAGACGCGAAGGCTACCTACGTGATAACGTCCTGCCTTTATTCCAGCAGTAATTTCACTCATCGGCTTGTGATCTTCATATATTTTTCTACGTTTTGTGTCACCAGAGCCTTCGACCTGCACCGCCTGCACTCCAGGCTGTGCCACTACATCTTGCAGTTCTGGTGCACTACCAGCCAATTCTGTAGCGTATTCTACGGAGCTTAAAGCACATAATCCCTTTTCCAATGCTTTCGCTCGACAGCCTGCATCATCAGTCAATAAAATTACTTTGCAGGTATTGTGTGGGATTCGGGCGCCATACCAGGCAGCAGCTGATCGGATTGCTCTGTCATTCCTATCATTGGGCGTCTCACCAGGTAAAGCTGTGATGTAGGTATCTCGATGATGCTCATTAGCAAAGACATAAAACCGTTTGGTAACCGAAGATATAAGGTTTCTTAATCGGTCATACACCGCCTTGTTCCGGGCTTTCACCTCCTCGAGTACCACGGAAGGTATGATGACATCTGTGATGGCTGGATGCTCTAACAAATCTACTTGATGGAGTACAATGTTTGTGTCAATGACAATGTACGATTTGGCATCAGCTGAGAGCTTATAGTGCTCAGGTGGACAGTCTGGATCTAAAGGGGAGCCGCTGTAAATGTCGTCTCTCAAATAGTGCTCGCGAACGACCTGTTAGAGATGTCCAGAGACAGTGGTTGGAAAGGCCTAGATTCTTGTCCTATCGCTACTCAGAAGACACAAACCTTGAGAATCTTTCCTTTCTTGGTCTTCTTCACGAAGGACTTGTTTGCTAACATCTTTATTCTTCAATGCATGTATGAGTTTTGGGATATTTGAAGTGCAATCAATCTCTATACATTTCCTTTATTAGATACAATTTGCAATTATATGCAGAGTTTGTACTATCTTCTCTATGAAAGAAAGCGTCACGTTTGAAATTCGCGAATCGGCCCAAATAGTCCTGGAACAAATGTCGCCTGAATGGAGCAAAGTCTATTATACTCATTCAAATAGAGTCCCGTAAGCATTCAGATGAGGAACCCATAAAAGATCTGGTTGATTATCAGCCTCCCCGTTTCTTCTGATCATTGTGCGGAGATGCCGGATTAAGAGGCTGATCAATACCCGAGTCACTATGTCGCAGCATCAGCAGCATCCTCGTACCGGATTGCATCTGGTGGAGCTTCCAAATGTATTACAAAACGTTGTTGAGGAGGCCTACTCTGGGATCCAGAGCGTCGTATGCAACCTTCCCGACCTTTCTGCTGACGAAGGGTGGCGTCTCCTATTACAGCACCTACATTCTGTTCGTCAACGTCTTCAACGGTTGGACATTCTGGTCCAATGGTGTCATAAAGCAAGAGCTGTATCAGAATGTGGAAGTGTTCTAGCCGCTGCCGCGGCCCATATAGCAGCCCTTCGGGCGGCCGCGGATGAATTGGCATTCAGCTGCCATGGCTTGATAGAAGACTTGACAGTTCCATGCTTTGACATATATACTTCTCTCTCAGTACTTGGCAGTGGCACGTATAAAATGCTCCCAGATATCATAGAGGACCAGTTGCCTAAAGAACCATCGCATGATGTCGAGGAAGCGTTGAATAAAATGAACTTTTTGATCAGGTCCAAGCTGATACTGATGCAAAAGCTTCCCAGCGGAATGAAACTTGTGGAGATATCGTCGGGAAAGGTAAAGGTTGCAGGAAAGCAGTACGAAGCAGAGTTGAGTCTGGTTCCATGCCCTCAGGACACCATAATCAAAGCAAAATATGCTCCCATTTCAGCAGCAGCAGCAGCAGATGAAGAAAGTGTTGAAGAGATCAGTCCCTCAGCAGCAGACTCTATGGAAATTGACCCATGCATTGAAGCGCCAAGAGATGATGATGACAGGCCACCATGGGATATTTACAATCCAGTGACGTGGCGCTGGCGCCTTGAATCATTTCAGTTTTTGCAAGCTGGGGTGGATGCCAACGTACAGAAATGGCTTCAACAACATGTTGAAGATAAAATGTGGATAGCGGGTGATATAGAGCAGTTGGCACGACTAGGTATGACGAGTTATGTCGCTCCTCTTGCTAAGGATAAACCACTGCGCAAGGACGCCGCAGCAGAAAGTGCCGGTCTCAGCACGTTGATTTCTGTCAGCAGTGAAAGAAAAGGCGGTATCGGGCTTCACCATCCACCAATGGCAGGAGAGGAGGAGCATTGTATAGGCATGGCCACTGGGGACGTCGGCATCGAGGATGATAGTTGTAGATTGCCAGAATGGGCAGGTAACCCTCTGCTGGTCATGCATTCAATACTCGAACGTGCTGCGGCAAGAGTAGCTCTATTTGATGCTCTTCTGCCCTCTGTCAGAAGTTTAGTGGTGGGCAAAGATAGTGCATGGGGCAATCAAAGAGTTAAAATAGAAAAGCCAAGAGGCGGCAACACAGGCATACGGTTGGTGTATTGGTTGGGTGTGCCTATAGTGAGTGATGAAGGGGGCGGTGCTCGTCTGTCCTCCTCACCTGAGAATCCAGCATTAGAGATCATCGTTAATGAGCATGGGATTTTAGAGGTAGCTCACGACCCTCCATTCGACAAAGATAGAATCACTGAGGAGTGCACTTCTCTGGGCGGTGAGGATGTCTTGAGGACTGCTACCTACCGAAGGGCTGAAGCTCAGTTGAAAGCGATACAACGAAAATTAGAGGAAGTGCATAGCACACACCTCGTTCTTTCAGATGACACCTCACCATGCTTGGAGTTCCAAGACTCGACTGTCTGCCTCAGAATGTACTTGCCCACCGGCACATATACCGTGTCATCGAGTGCACAGGAGCATGATTGCACAGCACAGCAGGCACTTCTTGACAAAGCATGGCGTGATGCGTTGACACGTCCGTTAGATGAAGGCACATCTTCCAGGGGTATGCTCGCTGTTTCCATGGTAGCAGACGCGCTGCATGAGATTGTTTGGCGGGACATTATGAACGGAAGCTTGGAGATGGTTGTTGAGCATGCAGTTCAGGCTCATGTCCACTGGCAAAAGGCTTCACTTCCACCATTTCTGATAGAGCCTGTGTTGAAAAATGAAGACACGGCAGCGATCATGGTGTATAGGTGTATAGAGCTTGGAAATTGCAAGACAAAATCCACAAAGCAACAGCTGTACTCTGCCATCAGTTCGGAATGGACGGGAAGAGAACGTTGTGGGATGTATGCTGGCTATTTGGTCTTTCATGCTGCTCTAGGTAATAGTTATGAGATTCAAATGAGCCTGGCAATTTGCTCTGTGACAGCTGCTGCTGGTCTTGTCGTCCAAGTGGAGGAGATGATAGGGAAAAACGTCAGCACAAATGACTCTCCTCCCTCCAATCAAACATCGGTTGTGCGCAAGAGGAGGAGGAGAGATGACGGAAGAAGAAGCAATGAATACGAGGTGATTGATACTTTGAATGATGATGTGGATCGTTGGTGCGAGGGTAGGTTTCGACTAGAGGAGATAAAGGCACAGTTGAAATTGCTTGGAATAAAGGCATCCATCTCCGACAGGCATCCCACCCATTTGAAATTGCCGTCGATACCAGCTCTGGCTATGCTGGACAAAGACGGAGTGAATGGGGGGCAGAATGGGGTTGTTGTGATTGGAAATGCTCAGAATGATGCATGCCTACTAAAAGCAGAAAGCAACTATTTCTCACAGGTTCATATGGGCTTGTCGTTCCTCTTCGAGCCCGGAAACGTGTCAGATGCCATCACATCCTTGTTGGGAGCATGCACTGTGCATGTAGTTCTTGCCCGACTAAAAGCTGTTTTAGGAACGACTGACGACCTCCACTCTGTCAAGATTGGAAACATTCTTCAGGAATCTTTTGAAGTGACCATCGAGAATGCAGGTGTTTTGAAGCTTACTTGGCAAGCATCTGAGATGTCTTTGCCTCTCCCTGCATGCTCATTGAGTTCCTCAAATGATATGCCTATACCATTGCTACTGCTTAAACAGTGGGAACAATTACTCGTCAAGGGGCATGAGGCTGAGTTCTTGATGTCAGTAGTCGACGCAGCCGCACCAGCTTCCATTGTGCAGCGTGTTCTGGACTCGAGCACTTCCCTGAACAAC
Organism: Axilococcus clingmanii; assembly: GCA_019693495.1. Lineage (NCBI taxonomy): Eukaryota > Viridiplantae > Chlorophyta > Chlorophyceae > Chlamydomonadales > Chlorococcaceae > Axilococcus > Axilococcus clingmanii. The sequence continues at coordinate 27,460 of JAAMXV010000446.1, forward strand.
GAGGTGTTTAGATTCCTATTCGTAGATGCTAGAAGCATTGTTTTTGAATTGAAACGGAGTGGGGAATCTACAACAGCACTGCTAGTAAGATGCAATTTCAGACACCGAGGTACTTACACGCACCTCAAGGCCGCGCTTCTCGATGACTTGAATGCTTCGAGTGCAGTGGCCTGGATTCAACATATGTGGGAGTCTTTTGCAAATATGGCTGGTTTTCAAAGGACTGGAGAGCATGAGGGTTGGATACAGATAGATAGTTTACAGGATGCCATGCGACGACTCATGGAATATGTGCAATAATAATAATGAGCCGCTCTTCATATCAGTCTACTGTTGGGTCCTGTACCGGGCACTCAACCTGTCCATAGGGTAATAATTGTCTTTGAGACCTAGCTTTGTAATAAGAGACACATACGAGTCAAAATCTGTCCGCCGTAAGTATTGAAGAAGTTTTCTACGTTGGTTTAAAGCCCTCAACAGGCCACGACGAGAGCTGTGGTCTTTTCTATGCTGTCGAGAATGGAGGGACATGTGTTGGATTTTTTGGGATAACAAGCCGACTTGGACCTCTGATGAGCCTGTGTCACCTGGAAATCTTTGAAATCTCTCCAGTGTTTCTTGTAGAACTACTTTATTGGACTCTTTCCTAGACATGAGGTCTCCACTGAGAACTGAATCGACCAAACTTGGCTGGGACGTCTCATCTATAGACAGGAAAGGGACTGAAGGTTTGCTATTTATACTAGCTGTAATCGGTATCCATCGCAATGAGACGCACCTTCTCTAACTAATTCTGATGGGACAACCGCGGGTCCTCCCATAAACCGCTCCACAACTCTTGATGTAGTGATTGCTCTCGTGCATTGTGTTGTCGAAGTTTCTGATGCTTGGCACAACAACCTAGCACACAGTACTCCTAACTGAGAAAACATGCTGGTTAAATTATTTTTGAGACCAAGTATGCGCTTTCTGTAAATCCTGGCTCGCAAGATCTTAAGAGCTGACAAAGATAGCGGCAGGAATGTGCATGCGATTAGAGTTCTGTAACTTTATATTTTAAATGAAATGCAGAGATGTCATCGGCGAAAAGCCAGTGTGCAATCACCATTTACGACCAGACAAGAGCACATGACCTCCCTCCACCATCCCATGCCAGATCATCTATACTTCATTCTCTTACAAAGGGTATGTGGATTGACCACCATCATTTATGATTTCTGATGCAGTAAATTCACAGTGTTACTCATTTCTGATCTTTCTGATCGCTCCATCTGAAACCTATTGTACCCCTCCGTTTGCCTGTTCCCATGCATCCATGGCAATACCATTTTCCTGTGCCCCTACATGCCAAGCACCACGCTGGCCAAACGCCTTTGGGCAGCATTGCCCTATCTTTGTAGTTTATTCTGCCCTTACCACTACACTCCCCACATGTTGATTTAGTTGTTCCTCCACATTGGGGACAAGGATCATCAGGTATCTGCACTTTGAAGAAAACATGACCACGCTGCGTCTTCACAGGAATAGGTGTTTTATTAGCAGCAGATGAAACTGAGGATTGGCTGCTGTTCTGATCTGCTGAAAACAACGCACTCGGTGATGACCTCAAGAGCATTCTACGACCTGGTTGCTGAGAAGATGCACCAGTTAGGATTTGGACATCTCCAGATCGTTTCATCCACTCCCGCATTTTTCGCGTATTGATGCATAGTAAATCGGTAAAAATTGTGACATGAATGAACGAGGTTTTAATCGAGGCCCCGTCTAGTAGGAATCACATCATCCAGTTCTTCATTCAGTATGTACTTACAATTGACACAGGCGACTTTCTTCACCAATTCACCGCATTTCATTATATTTACTAGTCTAAGTTATTTGAAGGCCAGAATGCAGGCCTCAATTTTGAGAGTATCGACCCTTGCGTCTCTAATTGGCATTCATTTGAAAAGACCAACAAGTAGTAGCCTTTTTACACGTTCTCAGAGTGCCTTATTCCAATCCCACATACATTCACAATCATTAGAACAGAAGTATTTGCATACATGTGCAAATTGCGTGTCCAAGGCTTCAACTGACGACAGCAATCCTACAACACCCCATATCGACAGTACTATCGCTCGGGCCTTGTTGCTTTCATATTATGCATGCTCATCACGAAGTAGAAGTCTACTGGCCTCTAGGTGCTTGATAGAGACGCTTATAGAGGCATATAGACAGGGACTAACGGTAGAAGACATACAGCTAGCTCTCTCACTCGCCACCATAACTGCTCATTCTGCGGGCATTGACCAAGTTGCTCATGAAGGAGGAGGAGGGGCGGGTAGTGCAGGAAGACACCCTCTCTCTTTGGATCCCTTAGAACTGGATTTACTACAGGCATGGGCAGCCATAGTCATGCTGACATTACAAGAAGTAGAACTGGAGCTGTATCCTGAAGGAAAGGCCAGAAGAATTGAGAGCGGCAATCATGGAGGCGTGTTGAGCGATCAGGGCACGACACGAGCAGGTCTTCAGGCCTATGTTGACAGTGCACTCGGACAGCGAAGGAAGGATGGCATCACTCTCAAAAGGATGTTGTTACAACAAAATTTGCAAAAATCAAACATTGTGAGTAATAGTCCAGAGGAAGTGCAAGGCGTGTCGCCCGCACTCTTGATGCTGCAACAAAATGCCCGTCTTGTATTGCTGACGGTTGAAATGATAGCGAGCGGCGAGCTGAAGGAGTCGTGTGGCAACTTACCTCCCTTGAGCGCCACCAAAAGGGAGCCCGAAGGTGGTGGTGATGAGGCCAGTTCACAGGATGAAGAAGAAGAAAGTAATGTGGAGGAGGTGTTATCTGATCCCCATTGGCCCGCCCTCGACTACATGCAGTCCTTTTTGGTAATGAACTCTATGACAGATGTAGATGACGTGTCACCCCGCTCAATGGCAGCACGGGTGCTGCTCTCGTTCATGGGAGCCGTTCAGGGTCTTCTGTACCCGGCAATGGATTTTGTAGACAGCACCATACGTGCGTACTTGTCAGGTTTGACTGTAGATGATGTGTTGACCGCCCTTCAAAGGGAGGACTTCAGTGAGACCGGGGGGGTGGTCCCGGTTGGCGTGGAGCGACTGCCTGGTCCAGCTGGAGTGTCAGCCGCCCTCTTCACTCAATGGTTGAGCATGGTGTACATTGCGCTGGCTCAGTTAGGTGCTGCTCATCCCAAATCTGGTCAAAGCACCGGCTGGGCATGGGCATCAGAGCCTATAATGTCCTCATTGTCGAGCGGGGATGACGAGGACGAGTACGCAGCATCTGCTGCAATGGAGGCCTATGGCGTGGCACAGTTTGTCTCTTCAACTCTAGAGTCTAGAGTGGAGAAAGAGAGTTTTTTGGCCAGAGATGTTTCAAAGCCTCAGAGTGAAGGGTTTTTGATGAAAGTGGAGGACCCTGATTTGCTGCCAAGCTCACCAGCTGTGCTCATTGTAGCTCAGCAAGTCTCGCTGATCAGCATGGTTGCCGACAGAGTTCGCAAAGGCTTAGTGCCGATACAAGAACCCCTGCTTCGACGCGAATAAGATTAGTCACATGTAATCTATACTATGGTACACATTATTCATTTAAACAGGTTTGGTAAACGTCTTTCATCGAGTACATTTCGTCAGATTATTGTGTCAAATTCAAGACAAAGACACCCGCTGCGAAGAAGAGCTGCAGTCGTTACAATGTCCGCATGTTACCTACAACCAGCGACGATGTTCACAGTTGCAGTCGCAGCATTTGTGATTTTCAAGCTCCTCCGCTTTGCAACCGCCTATGCCGACCTCAGTCTACTCTCCAAGTCTCGTCCACCGCCCGACGCCTTTAGAGGGAAAGTCGTTTGGATCATTGGAGCAAGCCAAGGATTAGGAGCAGCTATGGCAAAGCATTTCTCATCGCTAGGGGCCAATCTCATACTCTCATCACGTTCCCTGGATAATTTACAGAGAGTCAGGGATGGCTGTGAGGCATCACAGCCAGGGAGCATCCTCCTCCTGCCTCTCGACATAACAACCGAATATGAAACCATTGAGGCTGAGACAGAAAAGGCATTCCACTGCTTTCCTAGAGGCATTGATTACATAGTACATAATGTAGGAGTTAGTCAGCATGCCATCGTTGAAGAACTGAGTATGCCTTCCGCCAAGGCATTGTTAGAATTGAATCTCTCGGGTCCGATTGCAGTGGCCCGAGCTTCGTTGCCGCACATGGTGAGACAAGGTAGAGAAGGAAGACATGTGGTCATAGCTTCCATGGCTGCTGTAGTGCCTAGCCCTGGTCAAAGCGTCTATTGTGCGGCAAAGTCAGGGCTCAGGTCTTATTTCAAGACGTTGAGCTGTGAGATGTCGACAAAGGGCATTGGGGCAACTATTTGCTGTCCTGGTCCCTTGGATACATCAACACAAATAACGAGAGCGACAGAAGGAGAAGGAGAGGGCATTACTACTGATACCAGAAAGCCAAGAATGGTATATGGAGCAGACGGACTCATAGCGCAGCATGTTAGCGAGAAATCTAGTAAGAAACGATTGCCTGCTACGAAAGCGGCAGAACTCATAGCAACGGCGGCTTATCATAGAGTGGATGAATGCTGGATAGCTCAGCATCCAGTCTTACTGATGGGCTATGTGTCTCAGCACCTCCCTGGTTTGTCAATGACGATATTGAAGAAAATAGGTGCAAATAGGGCACTGCAGCTGAGAGATGGGAGTGGGACGGGTTATGAAGTTAAGTCCATGTTTCTTAAATAAAAATTAACTGTACAACTCGTTATATTTGGTCTTGATGTACCGTAGGAAGACCTCAGGGTCTAAAGGTTTCCCAGTCACCAACGTCATGAGCTCATCGGCAGACTCTGGCAGACTTCCAACCCTATGAACCTTGAGGTTCAACCACTCCTTCAAAGGCTTGAAATCTCCCTGCTCTATGAACTCGTTCAGCTGCGGAATTTCCTTCTCTGCAGTCTCATATATTTGGCTGGACATCATGGCGCCCAATGAGTACGTTGGAAAGTAGCCAAACAATCCTGCTGACCAATGAACATCCTGCAACACACCTTGTGCATCTGTTTCAGGAACCACTCCAAAGTAGTCTTTCATTTTTGCATTCCATGCCTTTGGTAATTCGTCCACTTCGATCGTTCCGTCAATGAGACCTTTTTCTAGCTCATATCTGATGATGATGTGGAGTACGTAGGTGCACTCATCTGCCTCAACCCTAATGAAGGTACCCTGTGGCGTAGCTGGATGTTTGATCGTGTTCAATGCCTTGTACAACTGTGCTGGAGTGCAATCAGCAGGAACTTGATCTGGAAAGTATTCTTTCAGTAAAGATAGGAGATACACTGAAAAGGGCTTACTCAGAGCCACCATACGTTCCCATAGCAAGGACTGACTTTCATGGACCCCCATGGACAGCGCAGCATTGACTGGAAGCCCATCATACTCTAAATTACGTCCTTGTTCGTACAAAGCATGACCAGTTTCATGTATGGCGCCAGTGAGGGACTCCGTGATATCATTCTTCTTGAACCGCGTGGTCATGCGGACGTCTGTGGGGTGTGCGCCTCCGGTGAAGGGATGTACTGAGCGGTCCAGTCTGCCTGAATTCAAATCAAAACCAAGGGCAAGTGCAATCTTTTCACACAGTTCAGCTTGCTTATCCACATCGAATTCTTGCTCTGTAAGCCAATCATTGCTCGTTGGACTATCAAGTTTCGGTCGAAGAGACGCCAGCAGGGGGACAATTTCTGCCTTTGCTGCATTGAAAATCTCATCCAGACGCGCACTGGTCATTCCTTTTTCATAATCATCCAAGAGGACATCATAAGGATTGGGATTGGACACATCGATCAAAGCAGCTCTCTTCTTACGAAGCTCGATCCACTCCTTCAAAACCGGAGCGAAGTCTGCCCAATTGCTATTCTTTCTAGCAACAACCCAGGCAGCATACCCTTTGCTTTCCAACTCTGCTTCTTTTTGTGCCACCTCCTTAGTGATTGCAGTTGCTTTCTTATACTCTCTGGCTGTCTCTCTGACAACTGCCTTCTCTTCATTTGTGAACGCTTCAAACTCAGGTGACTGCCTGATCGTTTGTAATAATTGCCCTATCAGAGGATCAGTGGATTTCTCATGAAGGACACCAGCAAGGGCAGATTTTTGTGCTGCTCTTGAATTTGCTGCATTTGGTGGCAGCATCACCATTTCATCCCACCCTAAAAGGCCCGAAATGCCCGACAATGCAGAGTGCTCTTTCACCGTTGTTGTGAGGGTGCTGTACGCCTCACGTGCCTCGGTGATTGCAGGAGCAGTGGTGGCTGTCATTGCTGGAGTTGTGAACGATACGGATGAATGTTTTCGGGGCTTTGAATAAGCCTTGGAATAGTTTTGCAGCAGTCTTGGGTTTGGCAATCTCAGCTTGATAAGAGGTCTAGCTTGCATAGTCCTACACCAGACCATACAATCACTCGATTGCAGTCTTCAAATTGTAATGCAAATTGAATTGTATGCAAAATAGCTGACATACGGAGCTGTTTATCCGTAAAAAGAAGGCAGGCACATGTTTTTTGACTTGTTAAAAGTTAGATGAGTACCGACAATGCAGCCTCTCCCAGTCACTAGGGACACATCGTAGAGTTCTAGCGCTGACGCTTGTGTTATTCGTGCAAAATTTGCGGTATCTGCGATCACATCGCAACCCAAAGGAATGGACTTTGTTGGAGGCTCTAGAACGCCTAGGGTCCATTTAGGTGGCATTAAAAGGGAAAACGTCAGCAGTGAAGAGGTCGTTTCACTCGCCAGGGCATCTAGAGCTGCCAGGCAACTGGAACGTCGTAAGCATTCTGCCGTCCTGCAAATCCAAAAATGTTGGAGAGGGTACTGGGCACGCAGCCAATTCCGCCAACTATTGGTGAAGGATTGGTTGTCCAAGTATTCTACAGCAGCTTCTGATCCTCAGTATGTGCCATCCTCCAAGCTGCTGACGACCGAAATCCTGCCGCCCATACTTGTTGCGTATGCTGGGAGGTTGGACGCTGCTGTAGCCATCGACACTATCAATGGCATCGATGAAGCAGCCTTGCGAGGGGCTCTGACACTCTGTCTAAGGACATGGTCAAAGGGCACGATCGAAAGTGGATGCTATGCCTCTTTCCAGTTACTGAGGTTAGCAAAGGTGTGCTGCTCTGCAGGAAGGTGCCATCGATATGACTCCCTTGTCAAGAAGGCTGCCGGCAGGTGTATTTTCCTGTTGTACAGAGAGCTCAGCATAGCAGAGCCGTGGCCTCTCATTGCAGCACAGCAGATGTCCCATAAGGCGTCCAGGGGGTCCATCCAAGAGTTATTGAACACCTACATTTTTGCATACATGTCTTCGGCTGCCAGATCACCGATGGATGTCGTGTCATATTGCCTCCCAATTCCAAACTTGTCAGCACAGCTCAATACTCAAGTTGTGTTGCAACTCACTGAGCCATCCTTCTATGGGAAGTTGTTGGAAGCGTGCATGGACAGTCCCCCTATCTCTGTGGAGGTGGTCCTGCAGAATGTGACGACTCTGCTGGCTGGCCAGAAAGTAACAACCATACAGTCTGGAACCGGCAAGCAGCTCGAGTACTTTCAACCGTCAAAGTTGACTCAGGATGAATCCATCGTAAGAGTATACGCTTCAACAGTCGTGACACATTTACGGAGGCTGAATCTTCAGCTGACAGGACCCTCAAAACGAGCCGACGAAAAGAGGATGCAGTTGGAACCCTTTGAGCAGGGCACATTCGCAAGTCTCCTGCATATGCATCTTGATTTTGCACAGTTCATTGAGCTGTACTTCCTCGTCATCGTAGCCGCAACGGAAGCCCACAGACGAAAAATAGTCTCGTCCTTATCGCTGAGTCAGCAGGCACCTGAACTCTTGAAACAGTTGTGGCATTATTTGGCTCACAACATAGGGGTCCCACTTGAGGTGCCAGTCAGTGCTACCAGAGGGTTTGAAATTCCATCCATGAGATCTGGTATGGTAGGGTTACAGCCTGGGCAGGCGGGTGCATTGGCGCTCTTTTGCGAAATGCACGACATGTATTTATTATTGACGGATGATTTACAATTCTATGAAGAACAGAAGCCATTCACACTAGCTCAACAAAGAGCTATTGCCTGTACCATTAATACACTTGTATTCTATGCTCATTTTGATAAAGAACTACTGACAAGGAGTGCTGATAAAAACAGGATCACTAGTGACAGTAGCGTCTATGCCCTGCTTGGTGACTCAGCCCCACGGCTGCTCGCTTCTCTCTATGAAAGAGATGAGAGACGGCAATTTTGTGAACCGGCGCTATGGCTGGAGCCATACCAGGTGTATAGTTCCTCTGATGAAGAAAGAAAAAATGCTTTATTGGTGTCTGGAGGAGTTTTGAGAGTGTTGACACTTAAATCCAGTCAGCACGCGCATAATACCCCCATGGGGTCACCGGCATCATTGGCTGGCAGTCTAGGAACGCTCTTGAAGCATGCCCCTCATTGTGTCCCATTTGAGCAGCGTGTTTCAGTGTTGAGAGGTCTCATGGAGACCGATAAAAGAGAAAGAAATATCCATTTGGCACCGGTGCATGGGGGACCCCGTCCTATGAGGCTGAGGATCAGACGCACACACATAATGGAGGATGCCATGGCTCACCTGTTGAATGCCAGCACAGCAGGTCTCAAAGGCCCTTGGAGTGTGGAGTTCATCAGTCAGCATACTGGTGTTGCCGAGGCAGGAGTCGACCAAGGCGGGCTCACCAAGGAGTTCATAGACAGCATTGCAGCAGCGGGGTTCAAAGATGAGAACAGGGGTCTATTCTGCGGTACTACCAAGGAGGGCTATTTGCATCCAAATCCGTTATCTGATAAGATTCCAGGGGCACTTGCCAGCATAGAGCTGATGGGCATTATTCTGGGCAAGGCACTGTATGAAGGCCTCCTGGTGGACGCTCCTCTGGCGCCCTTTTTTGCCTCCTCAGTCATACACTCACGTCCTCCTCATTTTGACGACCTGGCAACTGCCGATTTTGAAATACATCGATCTCTAGCTCGACTGAGAAGACTAGCAGACACGGATCCAGAGCAGATTGATGATTTATGTCTAGATTTTACCGTCGAAAACGAGTCATTTGGGGTACATGTGACAGAGGAGCTTCTCCCGCAAGGACGACGCATTCCTGTAACCGGTGCAAATGTGCATGAGTATATACTACTTGTGGCGCATTGGCACATGGTCAGAAGGCTTGGTCCTGCAGCCGCTGCATTCGCCTCAGGATTGAAGAAAGTGGTCGATCCAGCCTGGCTGTCCTTGTTCAGCGGGAAGGAGTTGAATGAGTTATTGGGTGGGACTGGCGGTGGTGCTGCTATTGACATCGATGAATTGATGACCTATACTACATATGCTGGTGGATACACGTCCAAATCGAAGACTATAATGAATTTCTGGAAGGTTTGCAGATCTTGTGATGCAGAGACGAAAGCAAAGATTCTAAAATTCATCACTGCATCTTCCCGGCCACCTTTGGGAGGGTTCAGACAGTTGAAGCCACCGCTGACCATATACAAGGTTGAATGCGGCGGTGGCGGCGGTAATTTTTTGGCCTTCTTGGGTGGGAAAGATGTTGACAGACTACCTTCCTCCTCAACTTGTGCCAATATGTTGAAGTTGCCAAACTATTCGACGCTGAAAGGCCTGAAAGAGAAGCTGCTGTACGCAGTGAATTCAGGGGCAGGATTTGATTTATCTTAGTATATACAGATAATTATAAGTCATTGTTACAGATAAAACCCCCTCCCCCTAAACGCACATTTTTTTTATTAAGCTATTATATTCAAACCCTGAAGGTCATGTGACGGAGTATGTTCAGCTCGGATCCTGCCTCTGGTGTTGAGAGCACGCGCTGTACTGCCTGACTTGTCTTTGATGGTGCAATGTAGTCATAGAGGACATAGAGTCCCTCTGCAAATCTCTTGATGGGATATGCCAACTTTTGCCTGCCGCGTACTGTGACATTAATATCACGGCACTCTTCACGTTTCAAGAAGGCTTCAAATTTGGCAAGCTCGGTGTCCCTTTCATCGTCGCTCATGTCTGGTCGGAGGACGACCAAAGTTTCGTATCTGCGGATTTATGATTGATAATGTGAGTCATTCTTATTGAAAGTAGTGGCAATGCGCTCAAAAAGCCATAAACTTACTGTTGATAGCCTGTTGGGATGTCACTGGCGCTTAGGGAGCCTGCTGCAACCTGCAAATACATGGCGCAATGTATATTATGTTAGGTGACGTGTACACGAGAGATGGCATCGAATGCGTGGGAAATGCGCTTCAGCATGCACCTTTACGATTGTTGCCAGCCGATTGCTACCAGAGCTTATTGTAGTGCTCACTGGAGCACATATCTTGGCGAAGGAAGCATTGATTCCTACACGATACATCCTTGAATTGCATTGTGCTTTGCATATTGATATTCTCTGTAATGTTGCCATGTCTAAATTGATGAAACCCCAAAATGCCTTGCAACGACACTATTTCGTTTGGAATAACTATGACTTGGAAAATGGTACAATTTCGGGGATATATTTGCAAACATTCTAGTTTGAGCACAATTACAACCACACACAAGGTAAGGAAGTCTCTTTTCCTTTTCCTTTCCAAAACCTACTCAGATCAATTGATCAGGCCTCTCAAGGTTATATGCAATGATGCTGGATCAAAAAAATAATAGAGACCAGGAAGTTTTGCTTCAATTCTCTCCTTTAACTCTTGAACAGCTACAAGCAAGGCAGCCCGATCGGCCGCCTCCTCAAAACCTCGAAGTGCCAGAGCAGCCCTGAACGACGCCGGCGATGAACTCCCATGATTGAGTTCTACTCCCCCCCAACTAAATTGGAGAGGATGCATCAATGTTGCCCCAATATGCCCTTCTTTATAGTGGGAATATCTGTGGCCCTTCCGATTCACCCCAGTCTCATAGTATGCATCCTCATCTGCCTCGTCTACAATAGTTCGGACTCTTTCAGTTTCGGCTGCTTTTACTGGGCCCATCTCGAATTCTTGTTTGAATTTGACAACATGGGCACTAAGCATCTTTTCTAGAGATCTGCACTCGTATAATACTAATGCTGCGCTATCAACAGTTACCAGCGGGCAATCTTTTGCAGGTGAAAAGTGCTGTGCAGACATCTCATGACAGATACGTTGTACTGTCAAAAATTGTTCTTTTGTAAACTTGGCATCGTCATACAGGCATGCAATAGATGTCTTTGGCCATGTGGAACCTGAGTTCTCTGTGGGAAGGGCCGGATGAGCTTTGGACACAAGCTCTTTCAGGTCTAGAATTGCTTCTGTGAAACCAGCATAACAAAGTGTCAAGACGCCATTGTAGGCAACGAAGAATTTCCAGGGTCTGAGCTGTGAAGTTTTAGTCTTCTCAAGCTGTGTATCAATGGTGGATGAAAATAGGTGATCATCTGAAATACCACTCATAACTGTTTTGCTTTAGGTGAGCTCTACACTCATTAACGAAGTGGTTCTTCTCTGCAGCTGCCTCGCTTATTTCCTGAATAATTTAACGATTAGATGACATGGGAATTATTAAATTTGCTGGGCATCAAGAGATTGCATTGAGGGGAATTTTTGAATACAGTATCCAAGGCTCGAGAAAGCTTCCTCGGGAGCAAGGAAGGAAGAAAGGAGGACGGGAGATACGGTGAGGCCCCGAAAGTCCCGCGTCATCGACGAAAGGGAACAAGGAAGAGTTCGTAAAAACGAGTCAATACATTCTAAAAGTATTTATGTTCATATCATTTTTCAAAAAGTGCTCCTATGTCCAGCGTTCAAATCGTACTGGTCTGTGCAACCTTGCTGGTGCTCAGAGGTTATTATGTTGAGGCCGCATCTGAAGCTGCGAGGTTAGAACAACAAATACAAGACGTAGCGGACTATGTAAACAAGACCGGTGCCCTCACAATATGCATCGCAGGTAATTTTCTCCTGTTCAGGGCTTCTCAAAAATGTGTTCCTCTTTACTCATCCCTTTCTATTTTCACTAAACGTTAGACTGGATGCCATTGGTATCTTGTGACCCCAACAAGACTGCGGACACTTACACCGGACACGATGTTGAGATGTTTAGGCTGTTGGCCGAAAAATTAGGTTTGGCTGAGGGAGAAGACTTTTATTTCAGCTGCACACAATTTAGCAATTTTAAGCCTGATCTGACTACAGACGGAGGCGTATGTGATGCTGCTATGTGTGGCATTTCGGTCACAAATGAGAGAAAAGCTCTCGGCTTCAAGTATGTCTATCCCTATTACTCCACTGGTTTGGGAATTTTGACAAAGTCTGGTATCAATCATTCATCAGGCTGGGCATGGGTCAAACCCTTTGATCTGTCCTTATGGGTTGGTCTCATTTTGACCATGCTTCTTGTTCCAGTCATCACTTTCCTGTTAGAGTTTTGGACGCTCAAAAGACGTATCCATCTCAGTGATGTTGCACCAGGTGTTGGAGAAGCTTCATGGCGATCCACATGGGCTCTCTTTGGTCAAGAAACCTTTGAGGTTTCTTCCCTCTCGGCCAGACTCTTCATTTTTGCATTTACGGCGCTCTCTCTCATTGTGTCCAGTACATATACAGCTAACTTGGCTGCCTTTTTAACGGTCAACAGCGTGAATGGTCAGATTCGAAGTGTGTCAGACCTCAGGGGAAGGTCTGCACATGCGGCTGATATATACAGACAAGAGTTGCGAACTAAATACGGCATCTTTACGACTGCGCTGAGCACGGAGGGTGACGAGGGAATGAGAGAGCTTGCAAATGTCATCTCAAGTGGCGAGTTGGCAGCTGGTATAGAAGATCAACCAACCATGCAATATGTTGCCAGTAATAAGGCTGCCCTGTGCGATCTCAGGGTCTTGCCTGAGATTATCATTCCCTTTGATTATGCCATTGCTTTCAGATTTGATGCAGACGACAAAGTCGTTGATGCTTTCTCTAGTGCAACCCTGAAACTGAAGGAAGAAGATCTTCTTTCAAACTTGAAGACATCATACATCACTGGTGGGGAGAAGGCATGCCAGAGTGACGGTGATGTGAACAGTGGAACAGCTCAGATTTCTTTCAAGGATTTATATGGGCTCTGGGTTATTTTGGGTGCATTTATGCTGCTTGGTTTCCTTGTTATGCTTGCGACCCGTTTTTACCACTACCGCAAGCATGTCAGATACCTTGATGATCCCAAGATGGCTCAAAATGTGGTTCCCAGGAAAGCCAGTGATGACTTAGCTTCTGCCGGAGCAATGCCACCCCCACATGATGCTCATCATGACTATATGACCCTGGTGGACAATCAAGTGAAGTTGAGCGTCCTCCAGGAAAGCGACAGCTGTTTCAAGGATACCAGCCGGAAGTGGGAGGCCGGCGCTGATAAGTTGAGGTCGACCTCAAACATCTCAAAGCTCTCCAACATGTCCAAAGACAGCAATGGAGAGGGGTCGGTGTGAGGCCCATGTACTGGGTCAGTCAGGGTTAAAAACCAGCAAAATTATTTAGTTATTTACTAATGTGTTCCTAGATATACATGTAAATATTGCGTCGTGTTTGAAACTGTTTTCCTAGACGTAATTGCACCGTGAATAGGAGGATGCAAATCGGACAAAAGGGTGTCAAATACGGATTGCAAGTGCGGAAACCTCCAGAGAGAGACAAGAAATTGCAGGCATCAAGTATATTCGGAGACGACAGATCTGAGGACGAGGAAACAGTAGAAGAGCAGATTGCTCGCCATGCAG